>UELU01141857.1:107640-119848 GCA_900490025.1 Megastigmus dorsalis
GGGGGGGGGGGGGGGCGAGCGGCCTCTCGAAACAAAGCCGAGAAAGTGCCTCTTATTTTCAAAGACTTAAAAATGCAGATCTCTCCCTTTTCTGCGCTTGGCCCTTCGGCTCTCGGGGCTTTTCTTCGGTATACTGCACACGTACACAACCCATCCTCCTCCCCCGTTATGTAACCGAGCTTCTCGGAAATTTACTCTCCTCTTCTCTCGCAGCCTCGAAAGCACTGGTTTGTTTACCGCTCTCTTACCCCCTTCACTTTCTTCTCTTTTGCGTTTTTCATCTTAATGTTCGGTACACTGATAACTCCTCGTTTACGCGATTTCTTCATTTGGTTTTGCTTGGTAATGCACATCGAGAGCAGCCATGATGCCATTAAACTCTTGAACACTGGGAGTAGTTTTATTTGTGTTTTTTAAATTATTTTCTATTTGATTTGTGGAATTTTGGAGACGTATTCGCGCTTTTGTTTGACTCACATAAGTGTTTTTTTTTTTGCATACAACTTTCCGAGGTGAAAAACAGTAATTTTTTAAAAACAGAGGGAAAGAAGGAGAAAAAAAATGGGAAAATAGTGTATTCTAAATTATAGCTGCATCAATATTTCACGGGTCAATAAAAGTAACGAGGCATCGATGTATACAGGGCTCGGACGCTAGTCGTAAAATTCCGTTTTTCCACGGTGGCGGGGCGAAAAGTCACCCCTGCGCACGCTCGCTCACATTGAAACGAACGCACGTCCGATCGGCAAGGTCTCGTATAGGTACTTCCCCAACAATCTCCGTAATTCGTATTTTTGTTGCGGCTGATTTTTACGAGTATCCCGCGTATAACCCCAAAGCGTACACGTGTATGTGTGTGCCTGTGTATGTGTGTGTGTGCGCGCGCGCGCTTGTGTGGATTTGACTTGTCGTAAAAGCGACGCGCGCTGCTGCCGATCCCCATCAGGCCAACTATCCCCTCGGTCATTCTTCGAGTTTCACGATTGCTCAAGCCCGAGAGCGAGTGATCGATTTTATGGTTCCAGGACTCCTTAAGCCCATCAACTCCCGTATACACGGTACCGCTGCTGCTTCCGCTGCTGCTACTGCTACTCTGCCGGGTTACGGAGAAACGGTAATTAAATTTGGTCCCCGCGTGTGTGTTACGTTGTGCTTCGCGCGACCCAAAACGTGCCACATCGTTCACCTCTAAGCGCGCATCGGATTGCCTGTGTATATGCTGCCTGGCGTAGGGACGTTAACTGTTTTAAGTACGTTTTTGCCGAGGAGCTCTGGCTAGAAGGTGGATTTGTTTTTACCTTTTCTTCCGGGCTATGAGAGTAAATTGTTCGAAAGAATGAGATTGTTAAAGTCAAAGATCCTGTGTAAAAAAAAACTAGTGTCAATCAAATGAACAGTCAGATGCTACATTAGTTACTTTAGTTTAGTTTTTTATTCAAAAGTAAAAAAAAAACATTCGAACGAATTTTATAAAATTGCTTGACGTTTCCAAGAGACGCATAGTCATTTCAGTTTTTTGTTTCAATTCCATACAGAGCTTTCGTTTCGGTTACTTTCCTTCATTTAATGAAGAGGCTATTAAAGAATTGTTATAGACTGATGTGTTTTCTGCAGACTTGAAAATTATACACACAATAGGGTCCTCGAGTAATCCGAAAAAAAAAGAAACAAAAACGGGTCGAAAGGAATCGTAGGCGTTGCACTTGACAGGACTACAACGCAGCAAGCTCGAACAAATATCAGATAATTTTCTCTCTTTCTCTCTCGTCCGAGGCTCTTGTAAAGCAAAAATACGTTAATAATATCCTCGAGAGATACTTTTGCGCGTCTTTTGTTTTGTCTCGCTCTATCCTTTTCCAAGTACGTCTTGCGCGACGAGAGTATAAGGATGGGAGGCGGCTAGTAGTAGACCTTTTGTATTCATAAAAAGTAATGACGCATAATGAAGAGTAATATCTTCTTAAGGAAGGTGGGGGATGGCCTTCTCTCGCGCGCGCACTCACGAAACGGGTTGCCTTTATTTAATCCGAGACGAGATGGCGGTGCTAAATATTTATGAAGAGATAGCTAAGACGGATATTATGGAGGAAGTAGCAGCAGCAGCAGCAGCCCCTGGTACTCGCTCATAAAGTTATATATGTGTGCATGAAAATTGCGCTCTTTCTTTTCTCTCTCTCTCTCTCTCTCTCTCTCTCTCCAGGATGGACCGTGACTATGCTTGAAGATGACGGAAATGTAGGGGATGTAGTAAGTTGTGATTGCGCAGGTCTGGCATAATGTCGCGAAGAGACGTACTTTTTGGTGAAATTTTACTTCGGGAGCGAGTGTAAGAGGGGGAATGCCCATTTTTCTTGAAAATTGTTCATATTATATGCCTCTCCTTTGGCATGAGAGCGATGTATCCTTAATAATGCTTTTAGTTCCAATTTTTTCGTTTATTTTGTAATGACAATAATTGCTTAAGTAAGCTTAACTAAAGTTAAAGCTAGGTAATCAATACAATTTTACATTTTTTACAAAATAGGTCTTCGGTGCAAGCAGCTTTGTTGTTGCTATTCTTGCGTTACACGGCCGACTCGGTGGAAAAAGATTCTATCTATCTGAACTTTTCTAAACAAAAAGATTCTATCTCATGTGCATGCGTTTTTCTTTTGTACATTAAGATTCTTCTTCTTAATTCTTAATTTAATTCTTCCTCAAAAGATATACCAAAGATTTTATTGTTGTTTGAGAGTACATTTTTAATATAAAAGTTGTTAGTGATGTAGAAACTTTTTCACTTTCATAGCAAGTTTAATTTGTACATTACAATCGAAAAATCATCATTTACACTTTTTTTATATTTACTTACATTCTTTAAAAATAGTTGGATGTCGTGATTACAAAAAGAACTTTGTATTTTAGCGAAAAAAATTGCATCCACGAAGGGTACATTAGATTTATCGAAATTCGATTTCGCATATACCTTCCGCACCGGTGCATCGATGGAAAAAAAAAGAATGAACCTAGGAAATAGAGAAGCCAGCTTCGTCCTTCTTTTCGTCTGAAAATTAATTTTAATTTTCGGCAAACATTAGCCTCGCGCGGATAATCCGCTTAAGAAAATTATCGCGTAGAATCTCCGAGTAGATTAGAAAGCTCTGGGGCTGCTGCTGGTGCAGCAGCATGGCGCGCGGCGTAAAGGAGAGCGGAATTTTTCGAAATTTCCCGATATAACGAGGCTCTCTATATACATCAGAATAATACGTGCGAGGAAGAGAGAGAATGAGAGGTGGCCAGCTGTTGGGAAAACTAGAGAACAGGGATGTGTGGGTGAGAGAGAGAACGAGAGGGAATATATTGTATAGAAAGAGGTAGAATGTAGGGCGTGCAAGATAGGAGAGCGCGCGGTAATTGGCGATAATGGGGCTGCAGAATTGAGAAAGCGGCTTTTTCAAATTTCCGCGTAAACGTTGCGGCCTCTCTCTCTCGGTGCATCTCCATGTATATATACACATTCGTGTAGTTGGAAACTCACCCTCTCTCGCGTGTGTGTGTGTATATATATATATGTATATACACACTGATAGCATTATACGGGAAGCTCGCGCCTGGCCTTTGCTCTGGTTAATTAAGCTCCGGGCCAATGTAATAACGAGCCGCCGAAATACGGGCGTTGTGTGTACGGTGTATGGAGCGCGGCGGCGAGGTCGACCCGGCGCGACTCTTATCCGGAAAATTAAGCGTAGCGAGGAAGGCCTTCCCCTGTACCTCAGCCCTGCACTAGTGTGGAAGTGAGAAGCGACGACGAGGCGATCCTTCACGCGAGCGAGGGGCTTTTCCTACTTTGCAAATGACCGTCTAGCGAAGAGAAGCTCGCCCAACAATTAATTTCCTGCAGCGTGTCCGCGCTCCTAAGGCGCTCTCTTGGCCTATCGAGGCTATTACCGAGATACTTCTTCTTTTTTGTTCATTGTTCTGAAGCTGTACTCTATGTTCATTATCCATTGTGTACTAATGACAAACCAATATCCATTGTAATAATGAGGAAATATAAAATCATGCAGTGGTGGATTTTGTCATCTTCAGAATGTTAAAGATCCTTACTTATCTTTTTTACAATCGATGAAACGTTTATCTAATTTTTATTTTTATCGAGCACGTATTCTTTTTGTGTAAAAAACGAATTAAGATCTTCATTTCTCTTTCTGTCGTTTCGTCTCTCACCTGCATCTTACCAAGCCTTTACTAATACGACACAGGTATCATAATCGCACCCAGAGAAAACGAAGCTTTTAACCGAGTGCATACACTTTTTCGGCAGCGTTATTTAAGCAGCAGCCACCACCAGTCTCGTCTTAATTATTACACGGGGGGATGTCTAGTGGGCTCGCGAGCTCTCGGTATATAACGAGGGTCGAGACCAACGCAACACAAGGTGAGCCGCTGCCGCTGCCGCCACTGCTGCTGCTGCTGCTGCTGCTACTCGACTCTGCAGAACCCATGAGGCTTAATGTATGGCAGGGACCAAATAACCCAGGCATTGTCTCGGTTTGCGCACCTACCGAGGCTACCAAGGGGCATTAATTGTCCCGCGTGATGTAATTAACTTGTGGCTGCTGAATTTCCCGCGTATTAACGCGATGTTGGTGTCCGCAGAAGCCGCGTCGACGCGGGCACAAGGAAAAACGGGGGGCAACAAACGGTACACCCTTAAAGGACTAAGTGAATGGAATCGACCTGGCGCGATGAAATTACAGATGCGTAGAGTTTTGTAGAGTTTTTTTTCTGTAATTGTGAAAAGTCCATTCCTGCGCGTTGTGGTTTAGAAAATTCAAAAGTAGTTGTGCTTGTCTATAAAACTTCTATTAGCTATACTCTTTAATGCAGTTAATAAATTGAAATATTATCTGTAATACTAACACCAAACTGTTAGAAAAATATTATAAACCGTATAGTATAAAAAATTTCATATTACTAAGATACATGAATAATAAAAATAAAAATAATACGTAAAGAAATACTTGTACTTATATATTCATGACGTATACCGCAATATTATTCAAAAATATTTTTTAAAAAGAATTTTTAAAATTACTTGTTAAATCATGTACCTTCAGCAAAATGCAATCTTCTTATTCATACATTCATGGGGAAAACAAACATGTTTATACGTTTTACCGTTTCAAAAGCTTTTTATGTATAAAAAGGAAAGTAATAACATCAGGTAAAGGTACAAAAAAAACAGTAAATCCCTGCAGGAATCTATTATTTTCTTGAAAAAAAGGAAGAAGAAAAAAGTTATAGAAAAGTGGTTACCGCTGATTGCGCAATATCGGTAAATTAAAATATCTGCTCCTTTTACCTCCTTCCCTTTTATTTCGAAAAAAATAGTTTTTATTTCTTTCTTAATCGGAAATGGTCCTTGGAGAGGAAGGAAGAGCAGCGGAAAACTCTCGGGGAGCTATGAGGACACTCCGTGACCCTTTGGCGAAGAGATAAAGGCTCCAGAGGGGCATGGAAGATGGAGAGAGCGGGGGCTTGGCCCTTTAAAAGCTCAAAGCACCGACGACGTCCCTCTCGTTTTCGTTTCCAGCATCTCTCCGCCTCCTTTCTCACGCACACACACACATTTCGCTCCTCATCTTATGGGCTGTCGTCAGCCGTAAAAGCGCAGAACAACGTGTCTAATGGATTCGCCGCCAGAAATTGAATTGGGGGATAGGGAAAGAAAGTGAGAAAAGACGCGCACTCGTTTTTTTCTTTTTCTTTATTCTTAAGCGATTTTTATTTATGCATACTGTATTTAGATAAGTAAAAAAATACGAAACCACTCGAGTCGTCAACATATTACTTATCAAGCCGTGCAACAATGCTCAGCTCGAGAATAACAGTATAAATACACATATATATTTATTTACATTCATTTATATAAAGATCATCGACTGCATTCGTTCGTTGGTTGTGCTTGAACTTTAATGGAATGGCAACGTATACGCAAGTGTACAAGACGAATAGTTCAACAAACGCGTTTAAAAACAGAAAGACGTTTTTTTTGTACTAATTACGTCGCCGTTACGCTAGATTCGAATTCCTACATTATTACCTACTGTGGTTGACGTGTTAATTAACGATAGACTTAAATTTAATGGACGGACAATTGACTGGTCATCAGCCAGAGTTGTTGCGAAAATATCGCGGACGGTTTTCTGATGTTTCGAAATTTCTAAAATACAATTTTTTTTTCAAATCTCTCATGCACGCATTGTAAAAAAACTAATATTTAGAAATTAATATCTTTCATGCATTCAAATTTGTATTTAGAGGGTGTTATATTGAGGGAAGAGTACTAGATTTTTTTTGTTCAGATATTCCCAGAAAAGTTCGAAGAATTATATTGTTATAACTAAGAAAAATAGAGTAAACTTATCATTCTGTACTAAAAATTGTTTTGATTATAAAAAAAAATGAATCGAAAGGTTAGTGCACTCGTTCCTCAATTGAACTAAAATTATGCAATAACAAATTTATAAAAATTTTCAGTATATAGTATACTGACGAATTATACAACATTGAGCAATATTTCATCCTAACATTTAAAAACACGGAGTGGGAGTCAATCAGCAAATCAACAATATAAAACGTTACAATTTCCATTCTAAAATTCTAAAGTTATAAAAAAAGCTTCTCTACACAATTCTCTGTCGTATATCTTTCATAAAAAAGTTAAAAAAAAAAAAAAAAAACAAGGGACGCTCGGTAATAGCTAACTGTGCAAGGCAAAGCCGATTAGATCATCACAATTATCGAACTACAAAGTGTGATTCGTATCGCATCCTAAAAAGCTATAGAATGCGTCCTCCGGTTATTGGTCGTCTCAGCCACGCGACTCGTCACTTATCTGAGACAAAGAGCGAGTATCGCGACGAAGGCAGTGGCGAGACTGAGTCGAAGGGCCTTGGCACCGTTGCAGCCATCCTCGGAACAGGAGCACTCCTGCCAGTAGACGCCGTTCTCGTAGACGCCCCAGTTGCACACGCCCGTCACGCCCGTGTTGGCCACAGAGGCGCACCGTCTGATCACCTGCCGCCACCTGCCGTCCCCTGCGAGGCCAAACAATACAATGAGCTCTTATACGGCATGCACGTGGTAATGTGTGGTGATTGTTGATCATTGGGTTTTTAGGCGAGGGAAATCGTTTTTTTTCTTCTTTTTTAATGGGGCTAGGAAATCGCTTGGAATTCTTTTCGACCTTGTTTCTCACCAATGGTATTGATCAAGTTTAATTTTGCGGTGTTATTGAGATGTTTCAATTATTTGTGATAAAATAACTAGAATCCTTGATGTGTAAATTTGATTTTTGTATTTTGTGAGATTTATAGAATCAGATGTATTATGAGAAAATATTAGTATCTATGTGGTGGAGAAAAGAAGTTTCAACGAATGATGAAGTTTGATGTAGAAAGTAATGACGTGAATAATATACTTTGGTTTGGTTATTTAATATGTAGTTTCTATTATTGTTTGATATTTAATCAGTGAATCAAATTTTACTATTTTTGGAGAAATTTCGTAAAAACCTAATAAATAGACCGTTTCCTTTTCTGAGTATAGTATTCTAAACCAAACAAACACTAATTTTTCTCTCAGTCCAAAGAAATTTTAATCACTTTTGTTTTCAGTTAGTAAGTATAAGTAATCTTAATTTTCCTGCTTCTTGAAATTTCTAAAAAATGACTCATGTCTCGTAAGTATGAGCAGAACAAACAAGTGATGTCCGAACAAAAATAAACTCTTTAAAAAAGTCCTTAATATTAAAATTATCTTTTCATAATTGTAAAAACATCACATCCTTGGTGAAAGCAAATTGGCGCACTATAGAAACTGGCGGAACTATCGATTAAACTAAGCAAGTCCGGAAAAGAGAAATGAATTAATTAAAGTGAAACCGAGATCAAGTGAATGAAAGCGTTAATCGCTGCAGATGAGAATGACCACCCACATCAACAACAACAACATCAGGGAGATTTGAACTTTTTCCTTTCTTTCAGCGTAAAAATTCTCGTTAGAAAAAGTACGTACATATGAATCCACGTGGACTCTGTTGAGTGAGCTTGACGCAAAAGGTGCCAGGCATCTTGGACTCGTCGCTGTTGCACTCGACCGGGATGCTCCTCTCCTTGTCGAATTTCGTGTAGGCACCGCAGTTGTCCTCACCGTTCGGATCTGTGTCACTGCTGCACTGGTAACACTTGATACCGTAACCACCTGCAATCACAGAAATTTTTTCCTATTTTACAACCAGTCGATCTCTTCGTCGATAATAAGCTTCGATCGTAAATTCGGAACAGCGCCGAATGATCCGACGACTTTCAAAGTCCACCCAAACGCGATTGTTTTGAATGAACGTTTTTTTCTCCACGCATGGAGACCAGTAAATCCAACATGGCGGCGCTGACCGATACTCGTCGATCGAATTGTTTGTTTTTCGTTTTTGCGCTAAGTTAACGAGGTGAGCAGTCGTACCTATGGCAAGGCAGGCGATGATCGCGAAGATCAGGACGAGCGTTCGTTGCTTTGGCAGCAGCATTTTCACTTCTGTCGCAGCGTCGTCTTGTCGCTTTGGGTTATAAGAGAGTTGGCGCGCCCCCCTATACCGTGTACACACAGAGACGCGCTAGCGGACTCACTGGAATATACTGCACGTCATTTCTTGGGCGTGTTTGCTGCTGAGTGCTGCTGCTGCGGCGCGCGAGAATTGACTGCGGGGCCCTCTGGACGTTCGGGGCCGCATATACACACAACGCACCTGACGCGATCGTTCTTGAATCTTGACCGTAACTATATAGGCTGAGGTGGTGCCCATTTATATGAGCGGCCTTATATACAGCATTGTCTGAACTTTTACGGGGATTTTTCAATTTTACAGTCTTTCAAGTATAGCTTTGTTCTTGAGATATTTTTAGTTTTAGTTTCTGCTGCTGATTAACTTGCATTGCTGGCTAAAACACTAGTTTTTAATTAAAGTGTATATTTTGTATTTCCGAGAGATTTACGAATAATGGCATGAATAATTGATATCTAATTACTTTATGCAGATTAATCCAATCTGAATTATTAAAATGTTAATTTAATGCTCGAATGATTTATTTACAGAAGTATTTTTAATATAAAAGTAACATAAAAATGAAATATTCCTTTTTTACTGATAAAATAATAAAATAATTAAAGAACAATCAAAGTAAGTTTTAAAAGACGCACACGCGATCGAGCTTAAAATCCGAGTGCCCAGTCAAACGAGATAAGAGAATTTATATACAGTTGTGTGCAAAAGTTTCCGGCTAAAGATAATTTTGTAACAAATCTGTTTTATGGAAAAAAGTTCAAGAAGAGTGGGAAAATATCTCTCAAGATAGAATAATCAAACTTATTGAATCGATGCCTCAAAGATGTGCCGCTGTGATAGCTGCAAAGGGTATGGCTACCAAATATTGATCAAAACGTTACCTTTTTTTGTTATTGGAATTTTTTCATTGTGTTACAGTTTTATTTTTCTTAAGTTTAGTGCATAATTTGTACTTAGCCGGATACTTATGAATAAGCGAAAATATTTGTTTTTGTTATAAACAATTGTTAATTGATGTATAAAATTTTTTGATTACATATTTTGATAGTATAAGTATACATTACGACGATAGATTTGCATTTTCATTTTATATTCTTTATACCATATTTTATTACAAAATTCTCTTTGGCCGGAAACTTTTGCACACAACTGTATATTCTGAAATTGGACACACATCAAAAAGCTAAACGAACTACTGGTGTACACAAACCCATACATATATACAATGCAAATGAAACTAAATTCAGGATCGAGAGGCTTGCGCCCGTTATACCTACCTTTTAGAAAATTCTAATTTACACGTATTTAACGCAGCTTGCGGTCTCTGTGTGCGAGACAAGCGTTACAAAATCGCGTCAAGTTTTCGCATTCTGATAAGAAACTTTTCCCGGACAGGTTTTTACGCGCTTTTTACGAGTCTCCAGGGCCGCTATATACAATTTTTTTTGTTTCTTTCCGCTTACAAGGTGGAATCGCAGTTATGGCGATTGTGCGAAGGAAAGAGAACGAAAGAGAGAGAGAGAGAGAGAGAGAGAGAGAGCAAAGGGCAAGACATACGACATGGAGAATTAGGAAAGTCCGTATATATGGTCATTAGTAGCAGCTCGAATGGCAGCTTGTGTGTAATGGGCCCAAAGGTCGTCCTAACTAGTGCCTAATTTAGTCTTATCTCGTTCTCTCGGTGCTTTGCATAAATAATTTAATCTTGGACTATTTTAGCTGGAGAAACATTGTGCTGCTCGCCGCGAGTTTGAGAATTCGGCAATGAAGATCTTGCCGAAGGATAAGTAGGATTTCCTCTCATATCTTGCTTTTTCATTATTTAATTGCTCTTGTATAATGTTCACTTCAATTCATCTATTTTTTTTTTTTTTCAACAAGTAGGTATCGTCTTCTTTTCAAGTAGAAAAAATATCAAGGAAAAAGTCAAATCAAATAAGTTCTAGTAACTAACGTTGTATCCAATTCCTATTCTTTTTCTCATAAAAATAATGATACTCAACCATTGTTTATTACAAATATTTATTTTAACAATAAATCGGCGAAAAGGACGCGCGCCACGATGGAACAATAATCCATAAAAGAACAAAATAGAAGAAAAAAAAGAGGCAGTAATTCCTCATTCCCCCCATATCTTCTCTCGTTATCATTTATCAGCTTCCGAAATATAAATCGATTCTCGTCAAGCTGCTCACTCGCACGTGTCCTTACGTAAATCCTATACACACCATCCGCGATGCTCCATGTATCTCATAAGTCAGAGCACACAGACATACGCAGGGTGTGGATGCAGCAGCGGCAGCAGCAAAGTCGTTGATGAAGAAAATACGTTCGTTACCCGGGCGCCATCGCGGCGTCATACTATATCCCATTATCGTGAACTGGATCGCGCGGGCGGCATAAACCCATCTGTCCGCGAGATAAGAAAGAGAGCAGCAGCGGATGGGAATGAGAGAATATAATCCTGAAATTGCCGTGGCAAAGAGAGACAGAGAGAGAGAGAGAGAGAGAGACAGAGAGAGGAGAGAAATCCTGCACTAGGGTGTGTATAAAGGAAATAGAAGCGGCACTGCGAGGATGGCGCGTTGAAAAAGCCCAGAGTGGGCCGTCATTGTTGCGCGACGAGGTATTGTTTCGCCTAACTACTTCGGGTAATTGCCAGTTTTTGTTCATTACTACGGCTGCTGCTGCTGCTGCTGCTGCGTCGCGCGCTTGCACTTTATCACCTATCAGCTCTCTCTTTCTCTCTCTCTATCTATGGGTGCGCTCGAGCGTGTGCGAGGACTCGTCACCTGCATGACACCATCATCCCTTAAATTACCTGATTTTTGTTCAGTTGGGTTCATTTTTTGGTTTGAGTTTGCCGCGCTCGCGAGATGTTTTGCCGTCGACAGAATTAGTTGACTTGTACTAGAATTTTAAGCGCGTGAGTCATTGCGCGGTGACTGTAGGTGGATTTTTTTTTCTAATGAGAGTGAAAATCTTGGGCTAAATTGTCTTTGAGCAACTTTCTTGTTTATGATCAGTAAGATTTTGATCTCAGAATAGAAGTTCCTGTCAATTTGAATTAAATTTAATTCTGTACAGAATCGGTATTTACCTTATACAATTTTGTATTCATTTTTCATACAACTATTGCAGTTTAAAATAATTTAGTAGTAAATTTTCAACTGTTTTTTAATTTTGTGATAATTAGGTCTAAATAAGTAATTTGAAAAATTAAAAAATTCATTTATAATTCCGATTCTTGGTAAAAATATAATTATATGAAAAAAATTATAGAAATTTGTTATTCGTGGAATTTCAGCAGTAAAAGCATTTAAATGTAAGCCGTCTATAAAGCTTACACAAATGTAGCGCATGCTGCAATCCTTTGTACTTGAAAGTATGTCTTATAGATGGCGTCACTTTACTGTTTGAGAGTAAACACTGCAGGTGCAGAATTCTTTACTTGACTTCGTGATACTGAACTTTAACGAGTATGACATCATCATTTGCTGACTAATCTAATAACGAAAACTATATATATATTAATTATGAATGACTTTATCATATTGACATCCATTATTCAGTTTTCATTAATGTTTTTAATGTATACAAAAA
>UELU01141857.1:119868-156810 GCA_900490025.1 Megastigmus dorsalis
GTGGAATTTCAGCAGTAAAAGCATTTAAATGTAAGCCGTCTATAAAGCTTACACAAATGTAGCGCATGCTGCAATCCTTTGTACTTGAAAGTATGTCTCATAGATGGCGTCACTTTACTGTTTGAGAGTAAACACTGCAGGTACCATAGTGTTGTGGCTGTATAACTGTAAAGTTGATGCCAATAAAAAATTACTATACTATACTAAACACTGCAGGTGCAGAATCCTTTACTTGACTTCGTGATACTGAACTTTAACGAGTATGACATCATCATTTGCTGACTAATCTAATAACGAAAACTATATATATATTAATTATGAATGACTTTATCATATTGACATCCATTATTCAGTTTTCATTAATGTTTTTAATGTATACAAAAAATATTTAAGATTTATGAAAATGCTCTGGAAAATTTTCTGAAAACATCATATATTTTACACTTATATTGTTGTTTACAGATTGACTATATAGATCTATATCTTTAAATTATTGCAAGAGAAAGTATAAAAAAGAGAAATTCATCGAGAATATTTTTTCGGGTATAAGTTTAGTTCACTTATCAATATTGAAATTTGGATAAAAGCTCTGCTCCCATATCGATACCGAAAAGGGCATGAAATTTTTAGGGAGAAAAATGGATGAAAGTATAGATTTTGAAACAAGAAAAGTTGATTGTCTACTACGTCCGATTGATAGTAAACTTTTTATACCCAAATCGTACTCTGAAACAGATTCGTAAAGTCTTTTATACTTTAAAATGTAGAAGCAGGTCCCTTTAAAAAAAAAAAAAAAAGAAAGTCCTGTCACTTTAATTCTGGTTTCCCCGCGATTCTCAATATATACGCCGGAAAAGAAAATACCTTATACTACAGGAGAAAAAGATTTGCATATACAGAAAAAGGTATAAAAGACGGTGGCGCGCGCGCGTAACATCATTCAATGGCGCTATTAAAAGATCCCGACAGTAATCGAGATATCGCACCCCAAACACGCCTCAAGCGTCCTCCTCTCTGCTCTCACACCAAGTTCGGATCAGCCCTAAGCGTCCGGACGAGTAAGCTATAGAAAGGGTCTCTCACTTAAAGGATATTTTATTGCAGGCCATTAGCAAACTCGGTCTCTTACGAGGGCCTATGCGCGAGGAGAGTCACCTCGAAAAAGACCGGATCGGGAATAAACGCGCGGCGACTGTCGGGAGAGCGAGAGCGAAAAAAAAGGCGAGAAAACGAGAGGAGACAGAGAGAAGAAAAGTCCCGCGGGACTGGATGTTACTGGGCTGGCGGGCGCTAAGAAGGGCAACAAGAGTGTAGTCGCGAGAGTGAGAGAGTAGTATAGGAGTGGGTGTAAGAGGGAGATAGAGAGAGAGAGATAGATAGAGAGAGAGAGAGAGCGCAAGGATGGATTGCCGGCTGGCAGGAGACGTATAAGGGCGTCCCGCCGTAGATCATAGAGCGGAGCAGTTTTGAATAATTTACGGTGTGCAAGAGCCGCTGCTGCTGCTGCTGCTGCTGCCAGAGAAGTAGGTATAGATGTGTATATACATGCATTCGCGTTTTTTCGTCTCGCTATGCGCAGTGCGTGTCAGTTAACTTTAATTTTTCATACTCAACGAGTTTACGAGTTGGTGCAATACATATATTAGATATCAGAGGTGGAGGAGGAGGGGGAGCAGGCAGCAAAGCGAGAGAGCGAGGATAGAAATATCGTTTTCTTTAAATATTTCACGATGAACTCGGGAGTTTTCTCGTTCTACTCTTCTCTCTCTCTCTCGCGAGGCATCCCCCGCGAGTCCTCTAAACTTTGTTTCTTTTCTCTTCTTCTTCTTCTTCTTCTTCTTTTTTTGTTTAGGATATATAGGTTCTTTATTCAGATGGTGGTAGGGAGAATTTTCTCGGGGAAAATTATTCCACGATGAGGTGTATACTCCATGCACCACGTCTTCGGAGAAGGAAGTGGATGAAGACATTGCGCGCGATCCAGTCTGCATGCCCGGGAGCTTGTCGCTGAAATAACAATGGCGCGCGTTTATAAAATGCCCGCGAGCGATTTCGCGCGCATAACCGACCAGACGACGAGGATTAAAAGTTTGATGAGAAAATTGATGGAGAATGGAATTTTTACTTTCTTTCTCGCCGAGCGTTTGCGGCTTGCTGCTGAGAAATTCAGGGAAATTGGGTGTGTGGGATTTCTATATGGGACCCGTCGGGGTGTTGGAGGAAAATTTGATGGCTATAATAGTTCGTCCAACTTTCGTGGCTTGTTTTGGTATTTGAAACATTTTCTATGCCTAAGAAGTGTGAAGTTCTTTGAAGCTTTTGCGAAGATGTATCGAAATAATGCATTTTAGCATATAATCTTTCATTCGCTGTCAATTTTTCAGAAATTTTTCATACTATAGCCTCGTATAAGATACAAAAGTTATAAAAATGATTTAAAATTTTTTTAAGTTTTGTTTAATCGTGGGTCGGAGGAACAAATATATTCATGTACATATTTAAAGACAATAATTTTTTAATATATTTTTATATAGAATAAAAGATGAGTGCTACAATTTTATTAAGATTTGCGAGAGATCAGAATGAAAGATAGTCTTATATAAATTTGGCGTAAGAAAAGAATTGAAATAAAATTCACACTAACAGAAAAATGTCAAAGACCTGTCATACGCTATATTTTTTAATAACCAAAGGAGGCTTAAATAGAAACAATGTTATGGCCTATATTAATTACAAGCAAAATTCAATTCATTGCCGCAGTGCTTTTTAGTACTTTTTATCAGGCGTGCAAAATTTACAATACTTTCAAACTGAAGTCCAAACAGATGATGCTATCGTTCTTCTTGCTTCTAGTATTTTTTTTCCAATATTCTTATATAGCTACAGCATTGAAAGTTTAGGAGAAGAGTGCATATAGCGCGATTCAAAGTTAGCAAAGTCCTTGATATAAAAAAAAATTCCTCAGTAAATTCATGCAACCTTTACGAGGCTATTCCACAAAAACTGAAGTCACGAAAATACAAGATCCAGTACAGCGTATTCTCGTAAAATCCCTTTCATCTCTCGGTCCGATTTCAATCCTCCCGACGTTAATACTACCGCGGCGTCAAGTCCTCTTTACATCCGGAATCATCCTTGGCGCGCGATAGTCGCAAAATCGTCCTCTTTTTTTCTCCTCTGTGCGCGTGGGCACATTACACATCTCGTTCTCTCGCTCTCTTTCTCTCTGTCTCTCTCTTGGCACATGGGCAATGCCGGCCGTTTAGTCGTTAACCTCCTTTTCCCGCGTCGCCGCGCCTTCGAAATGGCCATTAAGCGCAATACGAGATGCAAACTTTTTTTCAGCTCGTAAACGACTCGTCGCTACCCTTATTTTCTTACTACGAAAAAGAGTCAAGAAAGAGCAAGAGAAAGAGAGAGAGAGACATTCTCTTCATTCCTTCATCTCTCCAGCCTCTTTATCAAGTCGGATGTCAGCTGTATATATGCAGTAGTCCTTGCGACAATGCAAGAGACAAGCCTAATGCCGCCCCCCTCGTCGAATCACTCTATATTCACCCCCTCGTTATGCCACCACGGCTTTTCCTCCTTTCTCTTCCTCTTTCCCTCCTTGGGCAATCTCATTAAAATTATCTCATCCCTAAAGGAGGTCCTTTAACTTTCCCTCCTCCTCATCCTCCTCTTCCCCCTGCTGCTCCTTCTTTCGAGACGAACGTCGCGCTCTCAAAAGGGAACTTTAAGGACAAACGCAATTCGCGGTTTCTCATTGCCTTGCGCGCGCAATTTATTCACTTTCTCGCACCTGCGCGCCGAATGGATTTTCAAGGGCGAATACATAACTTGCGTATGCAAAAGCGAGCGTTACTCTATATATATCCACGCGCTTCTTCCCTTTCCCCCTATACGAACAAGTTTGGGCGTTCTTTAAAAGTCGAGCGAAAACACGCCCGGTATAATATCGCCTTGTGCGGCGCGAGCTTCGAGTCTTTGAAAATGATGAATGTTCGCGGTCTCTCTCCATATATATATTATATATACACAGAGGAAGCTGCACGCGCAGCGCCAGCGTACCACAAACGCAGTGTAAACGGCGAGGAAGAAGTGTGTGTACGGGAGGGGGCGCGGGGGTGGCATGGGAATTCATTTTGCTCGGGGTAAAGGAAATTTTCTTGGGTTTTCTTTTCTTCCGTGTGGGGAGGGGAGGGGGAACGAGTTTGGGCGAACGATATAGGCGTGTGCGCGTACCGCGGCTCGAACCTGAAATTTCATAAAATTTGAAAAACTTCATCTATAGTTATAGGCGTACATGTGTGCGCAGTGGCTCAGCTCGCCGCGCGGGAATTGCAAATTCTCTGACAGCTACTCTGGCCGGGTTATTTGAGAGCCGAGGCGATCTGCCGTGCAGGCAGCGTGCGTCGGGATATCGGCGTGCCAGGTATAATATCTTCGGTCCGATCCTCTCTGTGCTTTTTGCGTCTCCGGTCTGTGAGCATGGAGGAAACATAAGAGAGGCTGCTCTGCTTCTTTTCCTTTCTTTGTGTATATTTGCGGTTGCATCAGTGCGCGAAAAATTGTTTCGAAAAAGAAATTTTCACATTCTGGATTGTTGTTGCATTATATCCATTGAATCTACTTATAGTTGTTGACAACTATTATGATGATTTTTGGCGATCTGATTTATGATATGAGTTAAGACACTGTTGACTGATTCTTGCTTTGTAACTCTACTCAAAATTAAATAACCGCTCGATTGGTTTTCCTTCTCTAAACAGAAGGCAGTTATTCTGTTTCTTCTTTTATACGACATGTACGTGTGAAAAGATATTCCACCTTTTTATATGATTTATGGACTAACGTTTTCTCTTTCCTATTTACTTACAAACATTTTACAAAATGAATTAAATGGAACTCGTGTAATTCAGAATGCAAAGCATTATGAATATAAAATATTCTCGTAAGCGCTGCTTTAAAATAATAGCTTTCAGAACCATTTGTTGATAAAAGATAACAGCGAAACATGAAAAAAGAAAGATTTCTTCGCTTACTTCGTTGAAACTTTGTTTTGCTCTTCTTATCCAACAATTACATAATTTGTGTGGCGGGAGGAAAGCCCACGAATCAACTCCGCACAACAACGCAAACGCAATCAATACTCGCAATATCCGCGCGTCCCCTCCAAATTTGCCTCCTCTCCTCCGCCTCCTTCAAAAAATGACGTTCCCAGAGACCCGTTATATTCCTCCCTTTCCCCATCAGCAGCAGCGGCGCACATCCCCTTGGCCGTCTATCCGTCTTCTTCCAACCGCGTCGCCCAGTCGGCACACACACACACACACATTATATATATATAGAGGAGGGCGAGTTGGAAGCCATAGGCGCCGCTTGCGGTTTTTCCATGGCGGTATAGTGTCAGTAGAGGGAAAAGGGATCGGGCGACACTGTCCGATGAAATATTCAACGCGCCTCGGGCGTCCGCGTCATCATGGGCTTTGTCTGTTGTAAAATACTACTGCCACATCACCTGCGAGAGAAAGAGAGAGAGAAAGAGAGAAATGTTCAATCCATGGAGCCCCGTCATGAAAATTTAACGAATCGACAATCCCTTCTGCGTTGACTCGTTTCCTTGTACTTTTTGACGTTTCGCGAAGTAACGACGTTATGCAAATTTATACGTATGTGTATGTGTGTATTTGTGCACCTCCGGGTGTATACAAGTCGCTTCTCGTTGCTTGTCCTATAACTTAGCACCTTTGAAGGCACTTGCCAGTTGCGGAATCAATTTGTGTGCACTTGCTCTGGACTGAGCGATGAGCAAATTTATCACTGGAAGCTTGGTATATGATTCTTTGAGGGACTGAAGAATAGTTATAAATGGTTATCGAATAAGTCATTCAACATTAATTTAAAAAAAAATTGATTGTTGCAAGAGTAATAATAAAACAAGTTTAAAGCTAAATTCTCTAAAGTAACTTTGTTAATAAAACATTTAAGTCATATAAGAGTCTAGCTATATACCTATCTAACTTTGTATCCTGGCGTAAGTTGAAGCTTATTAATTTACATCGTCATTTTCAAATTATAGGAACTAAATTATTAAGTTTGATTCCATTATAAACCGAAAGGGCCGAGCGCGAAGTGCGTTACTGATGGATTTTAAATTGCAAATTGCACGTAGTAATGCAGTGTACAACTCTTCAAACAGCTTTCGGCCGCAGCTTTCGAGTAGCGTCATAAAAATTAATAGACAGATAAAATTTTAAAAACTCGGAAAAGCCGCGTTAAAGCTTCATCGGATTCATTAAAACTCTTCATGGACCCTTTTAGCAGTCCATTTTTGCAAAATCCCTCGTAACTACTGTAATTAATTCTCTCGTACAAATAAAGCTCGGGCGCGAGATGTGCGAGTTTATTATTTCAAATTCACAGGGTATAAGTATAGTCGACTTGTACAGTCGCGGCTAAGCCAAAACCGGGAGAAAGAGAAAGAAAAGAAAGCGTCGTTGCATTTTTGAGTTACGCAAGAGCTCACTGGCTAATCCCTCGGACGAGGAGCAAACCGAGGCGGTCGAGCGTCCCTCTAAGCTCTCTCTCCCTCGTTTCCTCGTTATTTTTTTTTCCCTGTTTCTGCGCCTCTTACTCGCGCGTCGTCGTCGTCGTCGTCCTCCTCCTCCTTTCTCGTATAGCTACTGCTGCAGTGGCTTGTGTTTTTGCGCGTGCGGCCAAGTCGAGTCCACGCAGCTTAAAAGTTTTGGCCATATTTCAGGCAACGGCAACTTTGTGTGTATGTGTGTGCGTGTGTCTAGTTGCGTGTAGGTGAGCGCTCGAAGCTTACGGTTTTCTCGAAAGTTTGTTAGGGAAACTTTATAAATACACCGCGGGGTGGTTTTCACGGATGTCGCTATGCTGTCGACGATACTAATAGACCGCGCCAGACGTACCAAATTGATGTATCGCCTTCGTTCGTTGCCACATATACTTTGTTTGGCAGGCATACAATTTTTCGTATCGAATACGCGCTGGTCAAATTGCACGAGGATCCTAGTGCATTGTAGAAGGAGCCGCAGGCGGGATAATCAAAAGAGTTTGTTTGAGTAATGGATAGATATGATGGACGATGCATTTGCGTGCGCGCGTGCATATTTGATATTAAATTGTTGTTTTCGGATCGGATGAATGATGATTTATTGTTTTTTGTTGTTGTTTAAAATGATTTAAAACGTCCAAAGAGCTCATGCTTCGCAAATGACGAATGTCTTAACATAAAACGGTCTATGATACGAGTGCACAATTCCACGCGAACCCAACTGATTTATTCACGGATTTATCGCCATTCGAACGCTTAACCTATCTCTCTATCTCCCTTTTTGCATGGCATGGAGTAATGATTTTGAAATAAGCAAGAAAAAAGAATCGGTATATCATGTTCCTATATAAAAATAGCTCAAAAGCTCAGAATACATTCTTTTCGTCTTCGACAAAGACCAGTTTTCTCAATCGAACGCATCATTTACCTTTCAAATCTAAACTTTTAGCATCACTGGAAGCGGGTATAGGACGACGTTACCAGGGTTATAAAATTGATTGTGCAAAAGGGCAAGGGTACACTTGTTAGTCGAATCGAGATTTCCATTAGCGGCGTGCAGGAGCGCAAGTTTCGATGATGGGGATGACGCGACTCTGTCTCCTTTCTCCCTCTTCCCCCTATTTTTTCCGTGAAAGAATGATGGATGAATATGAATTGCAAATATCTGCGGCGAGAGTGCAGCGTTGGCATGGCTGTCTAGTCGCCAAAACTATTAATGGTCGAGGGTGTGCGTTTGTGTATGTGTGTGGATGCAGTAGGGGATGAGACGAAACTCCCAGTGCGACCTGTCACGTGGTTGTATAAAGCGCGTAAATGGAAAGGTCGAGTCTGGGTAAATATTGCGTTGTCTGACACTTTTGTCCAGAGTCGGTTTGGGGCGACTGGAGCGAGTGAAACTTGGTCCTCTCTGTGCGCTCAGAAATATGACGAATTCAGCGATAATGGAGTAGATTTTATTGTTGACTTTATTTAGGAATTTGGAAACTTCCACGAACTTCCTACAAAGGGATGCAGGTAGATATTGTTAAAATACTGTGGGAGTCTAAAAAATCATTTTTTCGTTCTTTTATCCACTGCATTAGGATTCATCATGCTGACATAATAAAAGAAACAAATGAAGCATGATTAAAAATTTTACTTTTCTTGAAAGACAAAATGGATTTACCATAATAGTTATGCAATAATGAATTCTTTTTGAACTATTTATTCACCAAGTATTCAAAAAGTATTCAAGAAGAATTCTTTATGAACATTTAATCCGTTTGAGAATGTCCTCTTTGTAACAATTCATAAAGTATTCATAAAGTATTCTTTTTTTCAAAGAATCAGAAACAAATGATTTGTTTTTTTAACAAACTCTAAATATTATAGGTATTATATAATATAGAGTCGCTTTTATATTAATGTTCGCACGCTTCACAATTTTTCGCAATTAAATTAAACACTTAAAAAAACTTTTTTTTACACTGGGATTCGAACCGGCGATCTTTGGGATACGACGCATAATTCTTAAACACACTACGCTACAGAACATTAGCATAACCCAAAATTTTGATTTTGCTCATAAAGACAAATATAAGTCTGGAATCACGTGGACGCGGCACAACCGTACACGGAGTCTATTCGAGTTCAGCGCGAAAAAAAGATTATTTCTTAAACATTATTTTAAACACATTACAATTGTATATGTGATATTATTTTTTTTTGAGAAAAAAGAAAGCTTTCTTTTTGAATACTTCTTTTAAATATAAATTACGAAAAAGAATTCTTTTTTAATACTTTTTTATTACTATAGAAGTAATTTAAATGCAGTAAAAATAAAATCATTTTTGTAGAAATTATTCTGAAAAAGAATACTTTTCTAATAATATTTAAATTTTATAAGAGTTGTTTTCTGAGGAAATATAGCATTCTTTTTGAATACTTCTTTTTAAATATAAATTACAAAAAAGAATGCTTTATAAATAGTTTTTGAATACTATAAAAGTAATTCTTATAATGTGGTAAAAATAAATTTGTTTCTCTAAAAAAGAATACTTTTTGAACGCTTATACAATATTTATATAAGTAATATTATTTTGAGGACATCTAAGATTACTTATAGAATTCTTTTTTTTGAAAATGGTGCTTATTGGGACACTTATAGAGACCATGAAGCCACAATAAGAATAGTTAACCACTCGAAGCGTACCTAAATCCGCAGTAAACAGGCTAATCAGAACATGAATTTTTCATTGTTCACGGAATTGTCGAGTAGCAGCTCTCGGCAGCAGCAGCAGCAGCAGCACGTATAGGTTATACCTATTTAAACAGAGAGACTGTGCCCTGGAGTCTGTTCTGCGGCGGCTGATCCAAGGGACACAGAGGCGCAGAGGCCGCCGAGCAGCAGCAGCAGCAGCAGCAGCAGCCAGGTATTAACCCAGTGACAAGCCACTCCGGTACTCGGAGGACGGGAAGGATGGAAGGTAGTAAGGCTCTGTTGTTCTCTCATCGTCTTCATAATCGAGCGTCCCAAGGAGCACCTTGTTGTTTCCCTTGCGCTCTGGCGCGCTCCCGCTCGCTCGCTTCTCCTCGCGAATCAAGTGCATAAGCGACGACAACGGTAGTCCTAGAAACACGCTGCTAGATATACAGAGTGGATAGACTATGTA
Organism: Megastigmus dorsalis; assembly: GCA_900490025.1. Taxonomy (NCBI): domain Eukaryota; kingdom Metazoa; phylum Arthropoda; class Insecta; order Hymenoptera; family Megastigmidae; genus Megastigmus; species Megastigmus dorsalis. Next base: position 129,604 of record UELU01141857.1, read on the forward strand.
TATATGTATATGACTGGTGCAGGAGATGGTCTAGGATGACGAAGGGGCTATAGAGCGTCTCGAGTGGTTCGCCTGGAAAGATCGGCGGAGACTCCAATTAAGCTTACTCTCTCTCTCCCTCTCCCTCTCCCAACGCCAGAGGCTTGCAGTCCTCTCCTCTCGCTCACCAGTGCACTCCATTATTTTCCTCATTCACACGCTCTCGTGTGGTCTTTTGTATTCACGTGTCGTTTTTTCTCTTTACGGAGATGCGGCGCAGAGTCCAGGTTCATTGAAGGAGCCAGTGTTAATCCTATACTGGTGCTTCTGCTGCTACTGCTACTGCTGCTGCGGCTACTGCTACTGCTGCAGTTGAGGTGCAAGGAAAGAGGAGAGATTTTACGGCTGCTAAAATGGCAATCAGCGCCGTGGTTCGGTGCCAAGTTTGCAGGCTTTCTTTTTAGGGAGAGCCGCTTTGTGTGCATTACGGCGCGAAAAAGGAGACCGACCGACATGGATTTTCGCCCTGTCGAATAGAACATTTTGATTGTTTTAGGCGCGGAGCTGTGATTACGATGGCTACATTTGTATGAATTAGTCTCCGAGGAATAGTTTGAGAGAGCCAAATAGTTAGATGGGTTGAACAAACGATGCGCTCTAACCTCAAAATGGTCATTCTTTGCACAGAGATAGCCATTGGGATAAATTAACCAAATTTATTAGTCTCGTTGAAAATGATCCAAAATCAAAATCGTATATAATGTTGCCCGTTAAATAATCTGAAATTCTAGAAAACAATGCATTATTCAGCCCAACGTGCAATTTCCTTTACGACAGCTCTCACGAAGCTTATACTCTCTCTCTTCTCTCTTTCGACTGAGCAGACCTAGATTGCACAAGCCATTAATTTATTTAAATAATTCATTACCGTCAAAGCACACACACATACACTTCTTTCTCTCGAAAAGACGGAGCATGACCTCCTTCGTCGAGTGCTTTTGAAGCAGGAGAGCACTGTGTGCACCCCCTCTTCATCTCTCTCTCTCTCTCTCTCTTGCACATATACATACAGATGAACTCACACTAGTACACATGCGTAAGAGTTGAGGCGGCGCGCAATCGGCCATGTAAACCCGAGTCCTTGGAAAAGGTACAGAGACGCCTAGGCGAAGACCTACCTATACCATCTTCTCTAGTACCGGTAGTCTTTCTCTCAAGAGATAGAGCGAGAGAGACAGAGATTTCTCTGCTCTCTCTCTCTCTCTCTCTCTCTCTCTCGCAGAGAGGAGAGAAGGAGGCCAAGCACTTGCCTCGTTAGCGAATCATTAGCGACTCTTCCTCGTCGAGCGCTCTACGTCCGCAGATGCCAGGGCACATAATTGCGCGCAAACTCGTGTACCTCCGCGCCCGATTCCGAAAGCAGCAACAGCAGCAGCAGTAGCAGCAGCTATAGCAGCAGTTGTAGAGTCACAGTAGCCTGTGTACGCGGCAGTTCGAGGCTTTCGTCCCTAAAAAGCCACTTGTTTTTACGTGCAACTCCACCACCACCGTCTTTTCCTCTCTGTTTTGGTCTTTTTCTTCTTTCTTTCTCTCTTTCTCTCGTTTGGCTCTTCTCCTCTTCCTCTATGCTGAGCTCGAGTCGTTTGTGTCTGATCATCGCGAACGCTGAGAAAACGAGTTTGAGCGCTGTTGTAAAATTCCTTAAATTGCCTGCCATTGTGGACTGAGGGTGCTTTTAGCTCTACGTTTATTGGACTTGACCCACTGATTGATCGATGATGCCCGTGATGGGAGCTTATTTATGGAGGAGCTAACAATCATGGAATTGAATTAAGGAGATAAATGTTTAGACTTTTGTGTTAAGTCAACTAAGCACTGTGAGTATTGTAGTTTTTTTTTAATCGTAATGTTTTTTTCAGCTCTAAAGATGTTATATGTTACAGTTTAATGTTTTGTATTATGCAGAAAGAATGATTTAACTTAAAAAAAAGTTCTAGTTTTAATTTAACTTAAAGTACTTATGAGAGAAGAAACATCTGTCAAGAATATATTCCAAATTGTTTGAATTTCGGCTTGCGAACAGTATATACATAGCGAGCTCAAAATTTGACTAATGCGAAGTTAGCTGTTGACAGATGTTTCTTCCCCGGGGTGTACATGTACAATACAGAAATTCCGTTTAGTCTGTGTAGGATTCCCAAAGGGTTAGTATCATCACCGAAATTAGCCAACTTCCTGATTTTTTTAAAATTATTTACGAGGACTCGGAGTACATTATACGATGTACCTACTGATTCTCTATTTTTTAATTTCACAGTATAATTCGTCTTCCAACTCGAAAATACAATGAGTCATTAAAACAGAGAAGCGGCCTATCCTCCAAAGATTAACTAAGGAAGTAAATGAAAAAAAAAAACTATAATTAAACTCAGAGAATAAATTTTACGATCTCTTAAGTGACTGGAAGCTCTTCGCGCAGCAAAAGTGTTTTACGATTACACGCGTTTTACGCGAAAATCCTTAACGGTGAGTCGTAGGAGCGAGAAAGAGGGACGGACCAAGCCGCGTAAATCTCGCAACACACTTTTCAATTCTGCCGTTAAATAACTTTATAGTTCCAGCACATGTCTATATATATATACATACGCGAAAAAAGCTTGGAGCATTTGTAACAAAACTAAAAGTTTTTCGTCGCAGCCAACGCCGAAACGCTGCACCATAAAAAAATCCCAGGCTTTATCAGCAGCAGTAGCAGCAGCAGCCACCATTTCTCGCTTTCGTTCCTTTCCTCTTTTTCCCACCGGTCGTACTCTCGAAAATCGACTGCGCAGCCGGAATAACAGCGCCGCGGCGCGCGTTTGGAAAAAGCGTCACGTATCCCGTTTTCAAAGGCTCGCGCGCGAAGAAGCATCTGGAGAGATCCGTCTCTATCACATCTCTTCTCTCTCTCTCTCTCTCTCTCTCGTTCTCTCTCTCGTTCTTCCTCCTTTTCCTGCACTATGCACGCTGGATATCATTGCAACGAGGAGAGGGCGTGGAGAGAAACAAAGTTTCGGACTGTATATAGCTGGAAAGCGTCAAGTTTTGCAGTCAGCGAGTGCTGCACATTTGGTATCTCTCCCTCTCTCTGTCAACCAGGTGGAGAAACTAATTTCGTGTCTCGCTTGGAAAAGTTTTGAGAGAACAGGACGTGTGTCACTCGCATATATATACACACACACACAAATGTACATGCAGACAATGCGAAGGAGCATACGTACATGTCTAAACTCTGAGCTTTTTTCGAGTCTCTAGCGAGTTTGAATCTTTCTACGTTCTTTCTCTTTCAGACACATATACGCAGTTGAATTGTACTCAATAAAATGGCGGTCACAGGCTCAGTCTTTGAACTCTTCTTCCGATTTCTCAACTTCGTATTGTGTATATATGTGTATAAGTAAAACTCAAAGAATGAAATATCTCGGTAAGTCGGGACTTTTAAAGTTTCGCTCTTCTTCAAAGCTAGAAGATATACACTGGCAAATGCTATAGGCAACTGTATAGTGCACCAGATGGCACTAAGTATTGTTAAGCGGTAAATCTGATTAAAACATTAATACAATTCTTTAAATTAATCTACTTATCAAGCAATTATGAGAACTTAAAATATTTAGCATACAATGTAATCATTGCAGAAATAGTTTCGTGAACTTTTGTTTTCAGTTTTGAATAAATTTTTTGATAGATAAGTGAAGATATTGTCCTGGAGGTATTGGAATGACTAAATTCATTGCATTACATTGCATACAAATATATCAGCAAACCCTTTGGACTAATTATCTTATTTTGTATATTGTCATGCTCACTTCATTGTCGAATCACATTTAACGCAGAGTTTGTTTTTCACGTATATGTCGCGTCACCATGGACTTTTTTCAAAAAAAAAAAGGAGAAGAAGAAGGGAAAGAAAAAAGCTAGGTAGAGAGGAGGAGGAAGAAGAGGAGAAAGAGAGAGAGCATATAGAGGGCATGGCGAGGTCAGCATTGAATCGATCGCTCTTCAACGGCAAATCCCACCTACGCCAGGGATATAGATACGAAGGATGGGTTTGAGGCAGGCAAAAGGTGCTGGTCCACCCCTTCCACCCTGAGCTAAGGCTTTTCATTGAAGGGAACGTTCGGAATAGGCAAGGAGCTTCCTCGGAATGAAGACCCCTGAAGGAACAGCACAATGCCCCTCTCTCTCTTTCTTTGAAACAGTGTTGGACCAGCATTGTGAACACGTTCATCCTTGGTACGTGTATGTGTATGTGTGTGTATATGTGCTGCAGCAGCAGTAGCACTGTGCACGTGGAGGATGTATAGTTATAGGACTGAATAGGTGGGAGAGATAACGCTAGAGTCCGGGATGAAACGGCCGCGGCGGGAGCGTTATATGTGCCCTGCACCGCCAATTCGCTCTCTCTCTCTCTCTCTCTCTCTCTCTCGACTCGCTAGGAATCTACTGGATTCAAGACATTCGGGGTCTTGGGTCATTGAGGATTTACGAGGGCCCAACATCCCACTCTATTAAACTCATGGTCTCTCTCTCTCTCTCTCTCTCTCTCTTCCTCTAGCTCATATAGTTTCGACTTGCTTCGCACTTTCTTTCCGGTGTATCGTGTCTGAAGCATCGTGGAGCGAGTATACCTTATGTGTGGAGTATTGCTGCGCGTATATGGCAGGGGTCTACCTGCAAGGCGATAACTATTTCGGAGCTTGGAATGCGTAGGGGGAATGATTAGTTGGGAAGATGTGTATGTGTGAGCACGCGAGAACTGGGTCAACAGTTCCGCGTTTAATTAATTCGAGGATAACGCGAAAGCATTTTGCGCTCTTTTCCGTGCTGTTTCTTAATCGAACTGCACCTGGTAAAGTTTGATGGAACGGAAAATTTGAAAAGTTCAAAGCTGCTGATAGTTGAAGTTTTATGGATGATAACGCGAAAGGACACGTATACGAGGTTGAACTATCGGAAAGTACTGATTGACGTCCTGGGTATCTCGGATAGATTCCTGAAAAGAAAATTGCACGAGCGTTGATCTGTAAAGTTTGAAGCATATTAACTTGCTATTCCTCTCTCTCTTGAGGGCTTGCTCTGCAGAGCTGATATAGTGGAATGGAAAAAAAGAAGCTGCGACGACACGTTCCAGGGCGGTAATTAACGTTCGTTCGACCCATGCGCCATCATTAACTTTACTTGTTCACGCGAAAACTATTAATTTAGCCGTAGCCTCCGGTGCACGCATCCAGTTAGATACGATATCGTGCGCTGCAGCATCGTGTCACAAAGTTTCGTCATCCGCTGATCATCATCGCCCGTTTACCAAATCATTCATGTGACTGATCTATCACTGATGTTTCAAACTGGCAAGATCCATACGAGAAATTTTTTGGCTAAAGAATTAGTTTTTTCAACAAGTGTATATAGCAAAATGATGTATAACTAGACCATGGCATTGCAATATTTTATTTTACGATTAAAAGTATTTTGTCCCCTCAGCGCTTTTAAATAATCGGCCGTCTAACGTTCCTATTCATCAATACCAAAGGCAAATTTCCTCATTGACCCGAAATTTTTATCATATGCACGAAATCCTCGCCAGATGAGTTCTTGTGTCCTCGCATTCGCAGACTGCACATGCATTAGAGGGGAGGCTTTAAGCCGAACGGGTTTACCGAGCCTCGCAGTCGACCACATCCACAGAGAGACAGGCGTAGAGCAGCTCCACGCGTCTCCTGTTCAAATAGAAGCAAGAGCGAGGGAGAGAGCGAGTGTATATATACACGTATATATGATGTGGGGTGAGAGAGAGAGAGAGAGAGAGAGAGAGAGAGAGAGAGAGGGTAGTAGGCGACACATGCGATGCCGTGCACTTGTCCTCGTGACTTCGAACATGACACACGACTCGGGTTAATTGCGAGCAGCAGCCCGGGCGTTTGTGCACGTCCTAAGTACGATATGCGTCGTCGTCGTCGCCGTCGTGGAGGTGCAGCGAGATTCCGCTGTCGCGCAATACCATAAAGCCGGCTGCGCTTGGATATAGCTTATTGCTGCTGCTGCTGCTGCTGCTGCTGCTGCTGCTGCTGCAGCTCTTGGAGAGTCTGCTGCTTGTGTATATATACTCACGAGGATATATTCTACGGAACTGTGCTTGCGCCCTGACACTCACCGACATTCTGAATAATACTCGTCTCTGCTCTAAGCTCTCTGCTGTTATGGAAACTCCCTCTCCCTTGCACTCGGCTTTGTTATATATGTGCAGTATCGCTCGAAGTATTTGGTGGCTCTTTGAACCCTGCCAATTGCTGAGGTCACGAATGGCTCTCTACTGCACCGTTTGGATTTGAATTTAAATTGGCAAGAATGATGGATTGTTACCTTGTTTCGAGTAACGACTGGGGAATATACGAGCTTATAGTTTTGAAACTTTGAGTAATATGTGGTAATGTAGATATCTTTTATTTATGTTTTATTTGAAACATGTGTTTTAAAATAATGGGCAGGAATAATTTGAGTAACTTTACTAATTGAACATCTAAATTAGGCATGATAATTACGGCAAAAAATTGTTTTGTTTGAAAAGCTATTTCGGAAAATTTACTTTCTCCCATGGCCTGTATGGTAAAATTGAAACGATAATAATTAAACTTTACGAAATTACATTGTCCTCTAATTAAACAGTATATATTACATTTTCTAGGAAGATGTGAAGTAGACGAAGAATTTGCATAATGGAAATAACTTTACCGAGTAAGTAATTATAAGATTCGAAGTGTTTCGAAATACGAACAGAATATGAACTAGCACGTTAATCAGTACAAATTTGAGTAAAAATTAAGGTTTATATGGGACTACTATCGACTACTTTTCAATCTATGATAATAAACATTTTTAAAACAGAAAGCATATATTTTTATAACAAGTACCTTTACATAGGAGTATTATACATTAAACTGTATTTGAATTATAATATTTTTATATTTCCTTATTATTTGACAGAAATACTCATTGTCTTAGAAAAGGTATAAAGAACTAGTACATTCTGTTTTACTTTATAAAGAATTAAATTTTACTCGTTGCAAATCGAATTAAAGAGTAGAAAATTAATTAAACATTATACTTCACAAATTTGCGAAAGCTAGGTGTCGCGTATTTTTCATGTCGAAACATGAAACAGTACGCAGAAAAATCGAAGGGTTAGTGGGTTAAAGAAAAATCTTATAAAAACTGGTTTTGTTAATTTGTTTCTCCGAAACTGGCCTACTTTCTGCAAAAAATCTATGGTCATAGCCTACGCAATTGAAAAGCACCGCAAAGACAGCACAATACTAAAAGTCGCGACGAGCTTTTACGTGGAGTGCACATAGATATACCGTGGCTGAGTGTATACTCGCGAGTCTAGTAGTGTGTGTGTGAGGGAGAGAAAGCGACTCGTAATACGTTTACAGGCGCGAGAGAAGCTCTACTTCTTCGAAGTAGTTTACAGCGAAACTGTCATGCAAATTCATTTCCCACGACTACTGCCTATATACATGTATATGTGTTGTGTGTATAGTCAGTGGCGCGCGGTGACCAAGTTTTAACGTTTCGCTCGGCTAATTTTCATACAGAGAGCTTTTTCGGGGCAGAGCCGTCGACGAACAGTCGTCGTGCCTTGCAACTCTTCTGAAAGCTCGTTTCGCAGCAAGTAACGAATTTACCTCGCTCTTTATTACCCTCTCTTTTTTCTCTCTCGTATTTACTTCGAATTCCGAACAGAGAGGTGGAAACGAGTTCATTGTACATTTGGCCACGATTTGCCTTTAATTAAAATATGAATTTTTCGCTTTTCCGCAAACGTTAAGTTTTATTATAATTCCGGCGATTAAGTATAGAGGCTGTTTTGTTTTTCGAGTACCCGATTTCCCGAATCGTAACCGGCTTTACTGTCATATTTTTGCTTCATAAAATCACATTTACTTTCATAGCTGTGATTGAGAATTAAATTTTAATACCCGGATTCGTTTGCTTTCGACTGTTGCTGTACAGTTTGTAAAAATACATTCTTAACGATTATTCTGTGTTTAATATTTAGCCGCTGAAATCGTTTGCCAATATTGAGAACATCAGGGTTGGGAAAAGTGAGATGCATAGTTTGATTATAATACCCTTTCTATTACACAGCTACATAAAGAAAATGAAAAAATTACCTCGTAACCCTGGAATCTATACAACGACAACGCTGAAACCAAATCCGAGGTCCAAATTGTTCTATCACGGTAGATTGTTTTCCTAGCCACAATAAATTGGTTAAAAGTGTTATAACAGACCTAACTCCACAACCCCATAAACTTATAGTTGAATAACCCAAAAAAATTCTTGCCTTGTGATGATAAATGAAGGTAAAATTCAAATGATTATAATAAAACTTAGATTACTTCTAAGACTATAACTTATATTACAGTCCCGAACTATTATATTTAAGTCAATATAACAAAGGGCAATAAAAATCCCGAAAGCGTCGTGCGCACGATAAATTATAATTCCTACCTAACTTCATCCCGTACCGATATATTTAAATATTTATAAGACGATGTATCACGGTGCGCTGGGGCTGGCTGGAAAAAATTCTAAACGCTCAACTTTCGCCGAGCGTTTGGTCATGATTTAAACTTTGCATCGGAGGAATCTCCTGCGTGCTGGCCGCCTCCCCGACCCTTTCTACTGCACGCTCGCGTAAACTCGGCGCATATAAATAAGCCTTGAGGCAAATGGAATTTTTAGCGGCACCGCTCGAATTCCTGCAGGGCTACACTCGCGCGCACGTAACGCGATACTCGGACCTTCAACTTTCACATGTACTGTGTATAGACAGTTTGAATGGATACATTCGGCAACCTGAGATTTGAATAAAAATAGTGCGTCCAGTCTGTATTCGTTCCGTGGGATAAAAATGACCCAGCCCTACACTCGCACATATACATTTTCAAAGAAAAGCGCGGGTCGAGTGCACGGGAGCCTGTACACGGGAGGCTGTACACGGATTCCCGTTCGTTGCACGTCTGACGCTTCTGGCTTTTTATCCCCCTTGTACGGAAGCCTATGTATTCTACACGGGCGCTGGTGGGTGCACTCGAGAGGCGCTAACTCTCTCCGCCACCTACTCGCGACTCCACGCACGCATCTCCCTCTGGCGCTGCGCTCGCTCTCTTTTTCGTCTATACAGAGCAGCTCGTGCGCCGAGCGAACTCCTACAGTGCAGCAGCAGCTCCAACGTACATTCGCAATTTTGCACAGCTCGCTCGGGGAATTTCGAGATTTTTGTTTCTTTCTTTTCTTCTCTCTCGCTTTTCTTTTTGCTTTCTCTCTCTCTCTCTTTCTCTCTTTCCCTCTCTCTCTCCCGTTATTTGGTAGGCGATTCGTCGAGAGCGACATAATTAAAATCCGAGCGTCGACTGCTGAGCGTTATGTGACTGGCGGGCAAATTCTAAATTAAATTTCGCTGTGCGCGACGCGCAACTCGTTTTATTTTTTCCTATATCCAGCTTTTTTCTTCGTGCTTTGCGAACGCACGCACGACGGTTTGTGACGCTTGTGTGCCGCGTCCGTTTTCAATTGATGACCGGCTACTATCTCCTTTACTTTCTGTCTCTTTTTTGGGAGAACGTGCGGGACTTTCATTTGTAGTATTGTTCGGAGTAATAGTTTGCTGGGGATTGAGGAGCTTTTTGATGCATCGAATGGCTGAGTTAATAAAATATAGGTAAAAGTTCAGCCAGTTTTGTTTCGCTTTTGTCCAGCTGGCGCTATTCTCGTGTTCGTTTCGTCACAGAGAAAGCTAGCAATACGCAGCATTGAACCAAAAACGTTTGCTAACTTTATCAAAAACATGACGCAAACCTTCGTCTCCTACCCTTGCAGCAATCTCTCATAGTCGTCAACTATAGCGGTATCAGTTAAAAACTCAATCTCGCTTTTCTCCCTACTCGAACGAGATTCACATCCAGCTCGCAACGGATACGATTCAACGACCCTTCCGCGAATAATCCTCTCAAGCACCTCGTTCGTGCGAACATGCGAAATGGTACACGCGCGCTCCTTTCCTTCCTATTCGTATCTTATCAAATTAAAGAACTACACAGTCATGCCATACTGCAAGACTGCTAGAAAGGGCTAAAAAAGCAGAAAATAACGTAGAGAATAATCTGGCCGATCTGAGAGCTCCTCTCGACGTAAAATTCACGTAAAACAGGATGCTGCAGCTGCACTGTCTGTATGTAACGGTGCAGATACCATCGGCATGTACCAAAGGGCCAAGCGAGTACGACAGATAGAGATGGGCAGAGAGATGAAGCAATAGAGAAGGAGGAGTGAGAGAGACAGAGAGAGGGGGGGGGAGAGGGGAAACCTCATATCCTGGAAAGAGCCCTTAGGCGACCAAACGACCTTCATTCCCCTGCAGCTTCCACTTCCGATTGCCGTGTGCCCTTCTTAGCAGCTCGTCTTGCGTTGTGCACCGAGCGCGCACGGATATAAAGTCTATATAATGGTCTGCGAATGCGTGTGTAGCTGGAGAAGTGAAGCTCGAGGCTGAGCAAATTGTTTTGCAGAAGTTTTGGGAAATTATATTTATGGTGATTGGTATAGAAGAGCGAGTTTCGCTTTCTGCGGGTTCTTCTAAGGGAGATGTTTTCGGGGGGAGAGGACGTAATGAGACAGATTTATGATGTTTATGAAACCGAGCGGCAGGTTGAGTTTGCCAGACCGAGAATAAATACTAATTTTAAGTCTACGCGAACTTGAGCGAATAATCCGAAAATATTTCGAGGGTTGCTGTCATACGTTAGTTTTAATTTAATTTTTTTACGAAAATATCAAGCCCCCTGTTCTCTCCTGAGCTGCATAAAAAGCATCCGGTCACTATTATGGAAGTCGCGTATGACAGTCACCGCGACAACACAGTAAATACATCGATGGCCTCGCCAAGCAAAAAAAAAACAACAAAGAATGACGAATTCAGCGCGTAAAAGGTATATAGGGCAGTGCGAGTGACGTTTCCAGCGGGAGTACATAAAACAGGCGAAACTCTAAAAAACCGAGGCGAGTATATAAAAAGCGAGCACATAAACTATGCAATAAAACACTGTCATCTCACGGCTCCTGTAGGTCATCGATACGACAAAAGAAAAGAACCTGGGGTGGTGGGTGGGGGAAAAAAAAAGAAACTCCTTTCTCCCGAGTGTACGAGCTCACGCGGCAGTACTGGCTTCGAGCTCTCGAACGATGTATCGAGATACGCTGCATATACAGCAGTGGCGCCGATGCTCTTATGCTACGTATTTACGAGGTCGCGCGTCTCGTTCATCCCCATTTATGATTTTCGGAAATATATTTCGTCTCGTTTGACTGTTGCACTGTACAGTCGTACACACGTAAGCGCGAACATAATGCTGCGTAGCTATACACGAGTAAATATGCTTATAATATTTGTGCAACGAGTTTGAATTGAATGATTCGATGGTGAAATTTTTATTAATTAAGATTTCAGAATAGTGTCCGAAATTCTTTCATATGACATTTAGGATTCCATCATACACGCACATAAAACGTTGAGACAGCTAATCAATAAAGCCCTTCATCGTTATTCAGCTATCGGCGTGATTGGCCAGTACACATCAGCCATAGTGCGTTATATTGTCGAAGGTGGCAGTAGCGAAATCGTTATTCAAATAGTCCTCTCCTACCCCGCAGCAGCAGCAGCACTACCAGCAACCTCTCACTCCGAATTCCGTCGCTCAAACTTTCAATTTCGCCAGTGTTTTGCGCGCGACGAGAGCTGCGAGTTTTCGGGGGGCGGTCGTCGCACGCAAAACTTTCCAGAGCTCAAGTGTCCAGAAGTAATACGCTTAGAGGGTGAGAAGGGGGAAAGGGGGAAAGGGGGAAAGTAGGGGGGGGGGGTAGAAGGAAGGAGGGAGAAGGCAAGTTCTCTGTAGCAGCAGCTCCCTCTCTCTAATTAAATTCCTCGCGCGAATAATTTCAAAAAGTCCTGGTTGGCGCAAGCACGCGCTATCTCTCTTTGGCGGTGCGATATCCCGCGTGATATCAGCTGTGCTCGAGCGCGCGTCGCGTTGCAGCTCGTCGGCTTCCAATCCTTCGCTCCCTTTTTTCACTTTGTTGCGAGAGGTGAAAAATAGCTGAGAGAAAGGAGGATAAGAGCCGATGTTTTACGCTGCTTGTATAGTTATTCGCATGTCCACTGATTCGTGCGGCTGCGATAAGTGTCTCAGTTGGACTCCATACTGCAAGTACAGCAATAACACCTAGCTTTTCGGGCAGCACTTGCGCGACAACGGGCTGTAGCTATTTTAAATGCGTGAAAGCCGTGTCCTATATGCAAAGACAGCTACTGAACCTCTAGCGTTGCGTTGCGTTGTTACCTCTGTTTGGGTTATCTGCTGCCTTGAATCGGAATTGCAGCTGTATAATTAGACATACAGTTGCTGTACCACATTTTGCAAAGATGTGCAACTAGTCGAGACAGCAGACGCCTAAGAATTTTCTCGATGTGGGAAGAGTTGCTGATACGAGTAGAATTAGTAATACGAGTAAATATATTTAATGGACGATTCAAATTTTTTTTTTGATTATTTAGAACTTTATATGATTCAGCTAAGGTTTAATATTAACGTTCGCGAATTTTTGCTGACTTGTTCATGCTATTCTTTTCCAATGCAGTATGCATGGACACGTCAATCATTATCATCAAATAAATTTTTTCATTCGTCGACATTGGTCAGAAATTTACCTATACAGGAATGCGAAGCTGCAGCTCGCATTGTGTCGAGAGCGGAATTCCTCCGCTCGTAGCCCGTGTAAATATTTGAGAGGCGCACCGTGAGATGAGACAGGAAGACAAGAAAAGTGTATGTGTAGGCGTGGCATAAAGCGGGAACGTGTTTAGAATGTCTTGCTCTGCATCAATTGCATTAAAGTGACATAAGTTGCGAGAAAAATATGTACGGGAAGGAACGAGTTTTTATCGTTCTAAGGATGATTGTCGTGAAAAGAAATGTGCAGATGTGTGTGCTCCAATTTTCCATTTTACACACTTGAAAATTTGTACCACGTAAATTCTTTCACGAGCTTCGCTCAACGTCAAAGTTTTTAATATAGCTTTCAATACATCCATCCCCCTTTGGTGGAAGTAATACTTTTTAAGAATGTCGTGGAGAGAGAGAGCGAGAGAGAGAGAGAGAGAGAGAGAGAGAGAGAGAGAGAGAGAAAATTTTACAGTGGAATATAGTTTTTTTATAAACCTCTAGCACAGACGTAAAAGAAAGTACTTACAGCCTCTGCTCTCGTCAATAACATTTCCCACTCTCCTCCCCCTTTTTTATAGAACAGCAACAAAACTCGTTTACCGCCATAACAAAATTTTTCGCGTTAAAGAATATATGGGTCGGGAGAATGACCTCCTAAAAATCTAATCGCCAACCGTATTTCCAATATTAAACCATATTCCACTTTTTGGTGTTACAATTCTACGTATTCGAATTCATGCCGAATCGATCGCGTCGAATTTTCGTTCAATTTCATCTTCTCTCCTCTTAATTCTTAGCCTCCTTCTCCCTCAAGCCTCTGCTCCTCCGAGATATACAATCGAAGGGAGTCATAGCGTCTCTCTTTGCGCGGAATCATTCATTACTAAAAAGGTTCTCGTGGGTGTTGATAGTTTTCGGTTAATTTAGCACCGGGCCCGCTAAGCAGACCGGCAGGGATCGTTCATCACCGCTTTTCTCTTTCTCTCTCTCTCTCTCTCTTTCGCTTCCAAGGATCTACGACCCCGACAGGAGCAACGGCAGCGGCAGTAACAAGACAAATTGCGCTCGCCCTCCCCCCGACCAGCTTGTATCTTTACAATTCGCAAACCTCCAGATTACCTTCTTGGCCTTGCGCCCCGAGTCTGTGTGTGAGTTTGCGTCTGCGTGTGCGCGTCGGTGTACCTGCGGCTCTTCGTTTACTCGATGTTCCAAGATATATACGTTTCTGCGCTCTCCATCCTCCCTAAGTTACGTGTGCGCGCGCGCGTACATGTAGCGATGGCTTTGTGCAGCCCAACAGGAATTTGGCAATTTATTGCAGTTTCGCCTTTATATTAATGCTGGATCCGAGCAAAGTTTCTTCTTTTTTCTGCTTTAGCATGTTCATGCAGTGCTTCGGAAAGAGGTTACGCTATAAAATATTTCGTCGGCAAAAATTACTACACTTGTTTTTCTATAAACTGTTTTCTCTACAATTAAGTATAATTTCGGTCGTGCCGATAATCATCAGCTCAAATATAATTTATGAACACTTTTTTTCGAAAGTATTTAACAATGCTTCAACTTTCAGCAATTACAACTTGTTTGATACGAAGTAATTGGTCTTACCCAAATGAGTCTTTCAAGTCTAACAAACTTTTCTATTCAGTGCGCGCACTTTTCCTCTGTCGCCAATCAACGTTATTTGTAAATCTCTTAAGATGCTCTGGTCTTAAGTGATAATCATCATTTTTCCAATCTAATTGTGCGCAACGTTTCCACTTTGGTGAAATTTTAATGGCTCGAGGTCCTCTCAAAAGTAGTTTATCCGAGCACTCTTGAAAACTTTCAACTACTCATGAATATATTTCTTTCGAGGGCTGGCGTTTGGTCGCCTATAGTTTTCTAGTTTTTATCACTGTTGTTTTTTAATTTATTTAAAAGTTTGTACTGATGGGAAATTTAAGTTTGATGAAAATTCAATGTACAGTAATGACAAAGAAACAGTACATTCTTTAATTTTTCTTCCAAACTTTAAGCGATATTATTATTCGTAAACAGTATGATTTAAGAAAATTCAGAAAAAAATATTACCCTAGTGATGTCACAGTTCGTAGCGTGAAACATCTTTTGCCAGAATATATACAAAGATCAGAATCTCAGCAAAAAGTATCGCCTGGTGCTCGACTATACGGTGCGATATACTCTCGCCTGCCGCGTATTAAACGTTAACTCGAACTTTTCTAACCGAGCGCGCGCAACGCTTTTTCTGTGCAGAATGTAATTCGATCCTCTCTCTGGGGCGGTACACATTCGCTTCGGAATATCTCTGTCATTTGGAATATTTGACGGGAGCTTAAAATGCATCGCGCGGCGGGAGAAAGTTTGAGGCGAGAAATGCATTTGACATCAAAGCGGCGCGTCCGCTCTAGCATTTTAGCGTGACCCAGTTTCACGGCAACCCATCGCCACACTCCACCTCCCCGGGACTGCACGCCCGGAAAATTCCTGCGCTCGCCCTGCAGCTATGATATATCCCTGGGTATAAAGCTTTGAGCGCGCGAATAGCGACGCCCAGCTCCTCCGCTGCTCTTCTTTTCCCGGGGTATTATGTTTCGAGAGATTGTATTAGAAGGGCTGCTCAAAGTCATTCTCGAAATAAGTAGCCGCCATTCGCGAGGCAGTGGGGGCAAAAAAGGTTTACCATGAATTGGCGCGCGCAAGCGGCTCTCTTGGCGAATCGAATTTGCGCGATAAGGACGTGCCTCTACCCTTCAAATTGGTTGATAATGGAGGCACTTTTATCGTCTACCCCCTTTCTTGCACGCGGAATACGCTTTTCGAAATTGTTCGCCCTCTGCACTTTTTAAAGACTCGGGTAGACAAGTGAATTTCGCTTATCTTTCTTTTTTTGGACCTCTCGCTGATTCTAGGTCGCCGCGATCTCCTATGCGCGGAATATTCCGCTCTTTTATGCGCGAAGCTTTAATAAATACTTTGGTTTTTTGGCGCTTGTAAGCTTCCGAGTTGAGGAGTAGTGTCGATGGGATTCGAAGCTGCCAAATGATTTTTATACAAAGCATGGATTTCATGGATTTTAGTGTACGGCGGCTTACGTTTTTTTTTTTTTCCTAACGTTTCCGCCATCAGACAAAGCCCTTAAGATATTTCCTCATCAAACGCAGGGCAAGAGCGCGTCTGCGTAAGCAATATCGAATAGCCTTGATATTAAAGCTCGTATCTCATGAAATTCCAAAACGGTCCGCATTCCCAAGTCGTGCAACACGACAGAAAAAAAGCGTCCAAACAAAAAGAAGACCACACAATTCCCACGGGTACATTTAACATCGCATTAAAACACGCGACTTTTATATACGTAATATACTCGTGCAGCAGCGAGACACAGCGAGAGAGAGAAATAGAGAGTGAGAGAGTAGCGCGTATTCGCAGCGCTGCCGGGAAATTGTATCGTCATTCGCGTCACGTCCACCGAAAATCGTGCTCAATTTCGCGAATACTCGTGCGTGTAATAAATTCAAGGGAACGCTGCCGCGGTATTAGCGGAATTTTATTTTTAATGAAAATGCATTGGGCTGCGCTACCACCGCCGCCGCCGCCGCCGCCGCCGCCGCGGGGAAAGGGCTGTATAACTGCAGCGACGCGTGCGAGAAATGCGCCAACTTATTACCGTTCTCTTTCTCTCTCTCTGTGCCCCCGCGAAAACTGTGCTCGGCATCGATTATTCCTATGAATTTTTTTTTCTCGTTCTCTTGCAAAAATTGCTTTTCGTCCGAAAGAGAGAAAGTATATAGCGCGTATGGGTATATACGAGCGCAGAAGCAGAGAAGCAGCGTAAAACGTAACGCGTTGTATTTGTCGACTGCGGTGGCCCCTGCGGCTACGAGGAGGCTGAGTTTTAGCCCTCGCGCGTTCTCTTTCTCTTTCGTGCATACCTCGATGCATCGTAAAATGGAAAAAATCGAGGAGGTTGGAGCGCGGAAAAAAAAGGAGGAGGAGGCAGGTAATAAAGCTAACGCAATTTTCCAACGGCTCTCGTGCTTTGCTATCGACCACCTCTCTCTCTCTCTCTCTCTCTCTCTCTCGCTCTCTCGCTTTCCTCTGTTTCACCCTTTCGGCTCTCTGAGAACACAGTTCTGGAATTTCTTCGTTTCTCTCTCTCCTTCTCGCTCTTTCCTAAATATTATGAAGATAAATTGAATTTGTTTTCGTTACCTCCCAGCTCTCGCGCGGCGGCGGTGCTCTCCTCCCGCGGCTATCCCTCGGCGACGCGCTTCACTGCATTGTTCGTTCAATCGCGAAAAAGGAAATATTATTGCGAGAGCTTCGTACAATATCAATCTATATACGTATCTATGTCTATATATATATAATAACATCTCGCTTCGTTCTAATTTTCTTAAAATGGATCATAAATAAAAAAGGTGTAGAACTTTTTTAGATCTTTACGGCGAGTAGTTTGAGAGCAATTTCGAGCTGAGTAATGCATTCTTCAACATTTTCCACATTTTCCGGCTCATTTTTTATTTATTTAGCTCTCTGCGATTATGGAGAATTTTTATTTTAGTACATACACTAGCTTTATTTCACTGAAAATAATCATTAAATTTTCAGGGTAAAATTAAAAAATTAATTTTTTTAATTTATAATACTTAATTTATAATACTCATTTTATACGCATATCTCTAAACATGTATAAACGAAGTGCCGATTGCGCACTATATATATATATATAGACGAAGCCAAGGTCCTACAAGACAGCGGCAACGAAATGTCAACAGACTCTCTGTGTGTCCCATCCTTTGATTACTCCGCTGGTCCAGAGAGAAACGAAAGGCATAAAGAGAGCAGAGACGGAGGATCCTCAGCTACTACATACACATACTGCACAGAGAGACGAGCTTCACGGGCCAATATATATGAGAGGTTACTACTACGGGGAGTCTTGCTACTTCGAGAACTCGAGGGAGGGACATAGACACAGTACAACAGCAGCGCGTTAGCCTTCAAGGAAAGAGAGCGAGAGAGAAAAGGAACTGGGCTTCCTGGGGCGCCGAGGAGATAGAGGACGAAAATAAAAGTGTATATATAGACACGAGGAAAATGCTTCCCGCGAAGAAGTCGATCCTTTGAAAAATCAGGCCGGATGCGTTGTCTTCATCGTTCTCCCCTCCTCGTCGACGGAATATTTGCCGCTCCGATGACTCGGTTTGATGAACGGCGGGAGAGAGAGAGAGAGAGCTGCTGCAGCAGCAGCTTCCCTTCCCTAGTGCCGCTCGCTCGCGCAATATTCCACGGATAATAATAAAACCGATGGAAAAAAAAGGAGGAGGCGGAGAGAGAGGCAGAAAATAGGAGAGCAGAGCAGAGAGGCAGGGAGAAATTTTCCTCCGACGAGGAGGAGAGAGAAACGGGTAGAAAAATTTTCCCCGGGGGCGCCGCCGTCGCGGCAAAAGGCGATCCCGATCCTTCCTCTCTGTCTCTGCCTGCGTGTGTGTGTGTATGTATATATAAGACAGGGAAGCCCGCGGGCTGTCTTTGTCTCTCTCTCTCTCTCTCTACCGGTATATGTACGTAGAGTTTTTCGCGCACGGCGACGAGCAATTAAGCCCCGGCTAAAGGGAGGCTACGTGTCCCCGGAGATCCGAAGTATAAGAGGGGAGAGCGGGAGATTGGAAAAACTTTAATTGCTCGCGCGCGCTACGGGTTTTTCGCGGGTTATTGGGAAACTGGGCTCTTAATTTTTCCTCGTAAAACACGAGACGGCTGCGAGTGCTTTTTCTGTTTTTTTCTTTTTCTTTTGCATCGCTGGAGACGCTACTGTCCTATATCAGCTTTGTTTCTATACCTTTTTCCTTCGGGGCGAATTTTGCGCGCGGAATCGTTTGGTTCTAATCGCCAAGAGCGCGCAGTTGTTTGGAAAATCGATGATTGCCCAGATATCGCTGTTCCAAAATAAAAGATATCATCCCAATAATGCAATTAGATCGAGGGGCAGCAAGTCGCAGCAATAAGAAGGCACCTCTCATATATCTGGCACGCGTGTATAAGAAACCGAGGCGACAATAATTGTCGAGAGCCGCGTAGTCGCCCGAGTTCTCGCGGCTTTAATTATTCAGCGAGCATACATCGTGCTACACTCTCTGATTACCTACCTAAATCTGAATTAGTCGTTGCGGTCGGTCGGGAGGGGAAAATTCCTCGGTTGGCAGTGGCGCGCGCTTCGACGCTCCTCCCTCGCTCGCGAATTGCACTCGGCGCCGTTACCGTGTCGCCGCTCCCCGCCGCGTGGAAAAGAAATGGTCTCTGCACACAGCGCTTGCAGCGCAGCTTAGCGCCTTTGGCAATAAATAAATTAGCCCCGGCTAATTGACAAATCACTAATCCCGCGTACACACATAAAGTTTCCGGCGCGAATCGCGACTGATGGTGAGTAATGTGCTTCTACTGCTGGTGCAGCTGAAAATGGCGCTGAAAATGTTAGCGTACTGCGACGTATACACGCTGTATGTGTGCGCGGTACATCGGCGAATTTGGAATTGAATCGACGCCGGCCTTTGATTCATCAGACTGAGCTGCTGCTCGCGGCTATGGTATAATCCCGACGAGATAGAGACGGAGCAGTTCTGGCTTAGCACTCTAAACCCACAGCCCCGTGCAACGCGCATACATAACGAGCGTCAAGGTGATTTGGCTCGGTGCGTGGAGCATTAGATCGATGTTGCGCCCCCAGCATGCATTAGTTAATGTGCAGATTTCCTTTGTCATGCGGCGAGGTTCCACCGATGTCTTATGCATTTTTGTGACGGATACATAAATTTAGCAAATGTTATATATACGGAGCTGCTGATAAAGCAAAGTCATCGCTGGTAAAAACAAAGTAGTTAGCAGTTTTCTCGGGAATAATTGCAATATTTTTCAGAGCTCGTGAGAGGGGTAAAAGAGAACGAAATCCGCGGAAAAGCAACGCGCAGCCAAGTGGCGAGAGCGCGTGTCATTCGTTAACACTCTTCCGACTTGCATTTTCCAGGCCGTTCGCTCTCTCTCTCTCTCGCTCCTCGCTCCCTCCTTTTCTTTTCCTGCCCGCGGTTAAATTACCGCGTGCGTGCGCTCCTCAAAATTCCCCGAGGTCTGTCCCCTCCTTCTCCTTCTCCTTGCTTCCTCCGCCCCTCGTATACACGATGACACGATAACCCGTCGTCCGCGCCAGAAATATGGCTCTTAAATTATACGCCGCAAAAGCGCTCGCCGCCGAGAGAGACAAGTCAGCGCGCGCGTAAAGTATAGCTCCTTCTCGCTTCTGCCTCCGTCTTTTTCCATTTCCCTCTACACAGGGTATCTCCACTTTTCTTCTGTTTTTTCGCGACAGAAGACTTTATTACCGAAATTACGCAACTCACATTAGATTACAGTTTGGTTTACATTTACGTTTCGTGGGCGTTTAATTAAGCGGATTTTAGACCGAAGGAAATTATACAGTAGTTCGTTATAGAAGATGGTTGGGCACTAGCACTTATGGAAATCTTCCGGCTTCTGTTTTGTTTTTTTTTTAATTATGCAGGATTTAGATTTTATGATGGGCTTAACCTTTAGAGGACGGGAAAATCCGTATACGGATGCGATGTATGATAGACACTTTACCCATGATAGTTTTAATATATTAGATACCTTTTTTTTGCATTTTCTGAAGGAGACCAAAATCCCAAATCCCCGTGCTCTAAAAGTTAATCAAGAGACTATTTTTGTAGAGTGAGCTGTTGCTATAATGTACAATGTTTGGAAGTTTTCGCGTCTTACCAAGCGCGGACCTGTTCTACTGCGCGCGACGAAGACCCGAAGCTTCGTTTGGTTTTAAATTAGATTTTTTGGTGGTAAACATTATCTATCATGAAATTATGAAGAAATCATCATACGAATTTTTCATAAAACGTTTTTACTGAACGTTTCTGTAAAGTTTGGCAATTTCCATCGTCTATACAATTTGATTGTTGTTAAAAACCAAAGAGCTATAATTTTTCAAAACATTTCAACCCATCGAAGATATCGAGATAAAGTCAGCAAGACATCTTTCGTCACTAGCTCGCTCTCAAATCCATCAATTAATGCTCGCCTTCAGAGCGACAGTCGCGAAAATCCCGCATCACATCCTCCCTCGTTTCTATCCATTAAAAGATAAGAGATACTAAGGTCCACTGCGACACGGATCACTCGCATGGCCTCGAAACAACAACAGTTCTTTGGGCATCGCAAAAGCCAACAAAGAATGGACAAAGGAAAGTTGCTAACTTCCGCGCGCACTTGCGCGTGTGTGTGTGAGCGTGTCGACCTGAATATCGTCCGCGCAGCAGCAGCAGCGGCAGCGAGTCTCGGCGGGTGGTTTATTGGCCTTCTCTTCCGGGGGGGCCGAGGCTAATGCCCGCCCGCTGACAAATCTGCGGCTCCGCACTCGTGCCGATTGATAAAAACAAGCGGTCCACTGCACGTCTACGTGGCGCCAGTCGTTGCCGCCGTCCCTGTCGCCGCCGCCGCGGGTGTTCTCTCTCTCTCACTCTCTCTCTCGCTTTCTCGCAGACAAAAACATATCGCTTTTAGGATTATAGCTGTCCCCATATCCCCTGTCTGTGCAGGGTTTGATTTTTATTATGTTTATGACCTCGGTTGTATTTACTTTTTCTAGACGAGGAGGATGAGGCGATGAATATTTTGCTTTTTTTCGCGGGGGATGGAGATTTATGGATCGAAGCCAGAGATGACTGTGGTGCTCTTTTATTTGTCTTTTAGATGTTTGATGAGGATTGTTGTGCTGATTCGGTACGTGGCGTGGGATTAAGATACGTAAGAGTTTTGATGCGACTTTTTTCTCGAAGAACTTGGCATGTCAGAATGTGGCAATATGAGAAAGCTTTCGCCTATAATTTTCGTAAATTCTTTGGTACTAGTTATTTAATTTAAGCAAATGTTTAGGCAGTTCGACGGATATTTCATTCAACTGAATACATTTACATTGGAAATGCGTTTATATTGTAATGTCAATCAAACTGTACTTATATTTAATTCTAACAACTCTTACACGAGAGAGTCGAGGCATATTGAATATTCGGAAAATTCACTGGTTTCACAAAGTTTGTTTGCATTTTAGTGTAAGTAAAAACTGACGGAACGTCGATCGATGCTTCTCGCTCCATTCATACGAGGGAATGAAACGCCAATTTTTTTCAGGTTATATATACTCATTCGCCAGGGAATTGTCGCGAAAATAAAAAATAAAAGCTCTCGAGACGCTTTCATTTCGCTGGCTCGTTGTAACGGGATTCGCGTTCACTGTATTAAAAAAACAAAGGAGAGAAAAAAAGGAAAATTTTACGACGGTGAGCGATAGAAAATAAGATCAGTGTCGAAACATCGACTACGTCGATCCGACGCGAACAAAGCGAGCAGAGAAAAAGGGGAGGATCAATTCCCACGAGTATAACGAAATTCGAGGTTTGCCTTTCGCCAGCTACACACAACGAGGGAGGAAAGAAGAAGAGAGCTCGATGGAAAATGTGCGCGCATAGGCTTCGGCAAAGCAATTATCCTCTCTTACATCGCGAAGAGGTTATGTAGCGCGCATACCAATGCATACATACACACACGGAGAGAGCAAGAGTAACCAAGCCAATCTCGTGTTTTCGCTGACGCAGCCGACGTACAGTCGATAAGCGATGGATCTGGGTGCGTAGAGGATGTGTGCGGACGTTTTTTGCGACTATACACGGCTGATTGCGAAGAACTGTTGCTATTGTTCTATATGTATCTGCTTATCTCGATCGTGGACGCATATTGAGGATGTACGTGTGCGGAAAAAAACGCTCGGGTTTTGCTTTTGCTTGGGAAATCGGGCGATTACGCGGGGATGAGCTTTGGATGTGGGAGTGAGAGGAGGGGGATTTTTTGAGATTTGTGCGGGTTTCGATGGGTTTTAGGAAAACTCGTAAATGCGGATGCTGATTTCAATTTCATTGTGTAAATTTATACCTAATAAGGTATAGAAATTTAATAGGTGGTTATAGATGGGAAATAGACAGATAATATTTTTCCGTTTCATGATATTACATCCGAGAAATGCGAACATTCACTATTTTTTGTAAAATCCGACGCGTTTTTTTTTTTTTTTTTTTTTTTTTTTTTTTTTTTTTTTTTTCATTACAATATACAATGAGAGTTTTAATTTTGAAAATAATTTTCATGGTATAGTCGACGCAATATTGTGAACATATTGATCGTAGGATGAAAAAGTGAACGGTAGGGTAATGCGTTAAAAAATGAGAACTTGATATTTCATCAATATTATATTAATGGTAATATTGCTGTAAAACATTCCGACGATACTCGATATTGCCCTTTTATTTGATTCCGCGAGAAATACGGCAGCATCGGACCTTTTGAGTTACTGCTGCGCTATGAAAATATTTAGCTTTTATGGATTCTTTTCCCAGTAGCTTAACAAATCGAATCTTTGATACTCCCGTTATTTACAACATGTACACTTCATACTCGGAATAATAGTATAAAAAGTGTACCGCGATAAAAATAAAATTTCTAAACTTTTTGGTGTAGGTCGACAAAGCTCGTTACTGAACAATCCCTGAACTTACCGAAGAAAAAGAACTTTAAGTCAGCAACCCTCGGTACAAAGAACCGACCGAAGAGCATCTATTTCATTATTTCCTCGGACTTTTCAATTCTGGTCATCCGCAAAGCAAAGCAGTATATACCCGCCAATGGAGTTTTCGCGGGTGGGTCTTTATTAGGTGGCTTTAACTAAGAAGTAGTACAGGGAGTAGAAAGAAAGTAATTTTGCTTGACTTTGGCTCTTTTGCCTTCTTGCCACTATCTACCGTAAAAGGAGGGGGCGTGTACAGAGAGAGGGGCGAACAAGGCTGAAACAATTTCGTATCGGTCGTTTCGTCGACAAACAAGGAAATAAATAAAACATTCTCGAGCCTCTTCGCTGGGAGGGAGAGAGAGACATCATCCCTGCGAACTTTCTTCCCGACCGTTTGCAAGTGTTTCCCTCTCTCTCTCTTATTTTTGCTCGACTATATCTTTCGGGATAAAATGTATATATTCGTTCCCTGTCCCTTGCCAACTTCATTTAACTTTTCGATTTACAAACGATCTGCCATCGAGCGAGTCGAGCTTTACCACGGTCGGTGATTATTAAATATAATTATTTTAGAATATTTTTTTTCGATAGCTCGAAGAGTTTTTGTGCTTAGTAGTTTTTTTTTATTAAAAAAGCAACGGGTGACAGCATTCATCGAATTAAAATGTTGTTCGAAACTCGTATTTACATTGCAAAAGAATATAATCGATCGCATTCAATTTTCCTGAAAAATATTCCTGTGCCGAAACGAAAAAGAGCGAAACAAAGGAAAATATTTGGCACACGACTTTTGCATTTTTTCAAATTAAACTTTATCGAATACACCGCTGGCGTAAAGGAAAAAGAATTGATTTTTTTCGCGAGCTACCATTTTGATTTGCTGCAGTCTCTCGCCCGAAACTAATCAAAACGAAACTCGCTTACAGCTCGGCATTCGACATTCGGAAAAAAAATACATGCGCATATTACATTAATCGAAACGCGATTCGTTTCCCCGCGCGCAAAAGCATACACGCGTGCCAAATCTCGCTGCCGGCACATATCAATTACTAAATTCGCTAGTGCATCATCCCTATACACGATTAGCACAATGGACTATTCTGTGTGTCATAGGCGCACACGAAGTAGAGAGAGGGAGAGAGAGAGAGAGAGGAACAATGGTCTCCACGCGAACAATAATGGAAGTATAAAAAAGCGAGGATAGGTGCGCAAGGAGCGCGCGCGTGTCTATGGGGTATACACGCGTGTTACATACATTGGCAATTCAGCATTCAGGTGAGGAGGGAGGTGATGGTCTGGTTAGAGGCGAGGGGGTCGCTCGCGCGCAGGCAACAAAGCGAGCAAAATAAAGGGAGATAGGCAACACGTAAGCAGATAATCCCCTCGGGACTGTTCTCCCCCTCCCCTCCCCTTCTCAGGAGAGTCTTTGTGACACGTACACCTCTTCTTCTATTGCTGCTAAGGATGGGAAGCAGCGGCAGCAGCAGACTCTCTTCTCTCGCACACGTAAATGCTCTCGAGAACAAGCTTTCACGCGTGTTTCTCGTAACAATGCCGAGACTCGACCTTTTCTCCTGCTTCTTATTACCGTTATTGGTAGTGATGGAGCGTGCGGTGTGTTCGGTTTCTTTTTTTTTAGTTGCGCGATAACGGGGATACGAGATATGAGGTTACCAAGCGAGAGGATGATTTGGTTCCGATGAGATAATCTTTGGGGAATGAGTTTTGTTGCGCGCTTTTTACTTGCGTGAAAAGGGAGTTTATGATGAGAGTAAAAGTTTCAATTTCTTAGTAAGTACTGCCGAGAAAAAGTGATGAACATAAAGTTATTATTTGATAGAGGCGTGGACTAATTAAGTCTGGTGCAGGGTAATTTAAAGTATGACCGCGAATGTGTTCTAGTTTTTTACATTTTGGAGTACGTGAATGATTTGATATTTTTAAATAAGTGATTTAAAATTACGTATATCCTATTGATAAGGAATTAAATAATACATTTATTATATTCTCTTTCTGGGAAGATGAAATGAAAAGGGATTGTTAAAAAGAAAACAAAAACAACTGATTGGCATATCATATTGAATATTGAACAATGTTTATTGCATGTATTTTTAAAATAATGTTAACCTGTATAATATTGGAAATAACAAAATGCATTTCATGATAAATTATTATTGAAATTATCCTGTCGGTACTCTCGTTTCCATCGCATATCCAATTACGAAAATTATCAAAATAGAAAGTCTATATAATTCCAGGTAATAATTTATTATATCAACTCGTAGAGTCCATTATTCTTAATATTATGTTGTTTGCTTAAAATATATTGCTGATTTTGCACAATATCAGGAAATTCAATCGCAACAATATTTGAAAGATAATAACAAAGCTTTCATATTAAAATATTTTGTTTTTAATAGAAATATGTCGGCCGATAAATGGTGTTTTGAACATTCGCGCCTATATATTGCTCCATCTGTTTGTTTATTGTTTAAACGTTTATATGTAACGTGATATAAACATATCCTTCTATATTTTTCGTAATATAGTTCAGTAAGAAAACTTTTTATAACTTTAACTATTCAAAATGTCTTATTGGTATTGGACGGTCAAATTGTACTTTTATCTGAAAATATGCATCTCTTATCTCAAACCTCTTCGCTTTAAATAGTTTTCACAATTCTTGCAAAATCAATTTCGCACACTCGGAATCCACTCCTCCAAATTTAAGTATAGCCCAATAATTCGCGGCCAAAGAAGATTCGCTCCAATTTCCTAATCGCGGCCACATAAATCCGCGGTAAAACTCCCGCAGGCGAAGAGAAAAGGAGGAATAAAAAGAACTAAACATTCCGCCTTCTCTCCCACGGCAATATCTTTGGAAAGCGGAGAGAGAGAGAGAAAGAGAGAGAGAGAAAGAGAGAGCGAGAAGGGGCGGGGGAGAGAGCGAGTCTTACCTCCGAGCGTATCCAGCGAAAGAAGATTCCTCGCTCTATTGGAGTAGTAGCCGAAACTTTCTCCGGAGCAAATCCCGCGAGAGAGTCTCTCCCGCGCAGCCCCGGCGCCGCTCTAAGTGGCCACCGCCGCCGCCGTCGACGTCACGGCCTGTAGATTTGGCGCGAGAAAAATGCGCTCTCGTGCTTGCGACCCAGGTTAGAGAAGGGAAAAGATCCGAGACCGAGAAAGAGAGAGAGAGAGGGAGAGATGAAGTTGCGGCTTTGCAGAGAGAACGCCGACCGACCAACTTTCTCAGTACCGCCTCACACACACACACACACACACACACACACACACACATACACATTTAAACGTCTCTACTGTATATATAGATACGTGCGCGGGTGTGTATAGAAAGTAAAGTCCATGAGGCTGCTACTGGGCTGGAATTCTCGAGAAAGCCTGGGATTTCGTTCGCGCGCTCAGTCATTTTGCAAAAGTCGAGTATAGCGTTTACGTTTTTATGTTACGCGGGATTTCCGCTCGGGGAAGGGGGGGTGGAAGGACAGTAGCTCTCTCTCTCTCTCTATGTGTATATATACGTATACACAGCTGAAAGTCCGATCCTGCAAGCGCGATAAATCTGGTGTGCCGGCGCCGCGGCGGTGGGTACTGCTGCACGTCCTTGGGGGTACATTTATTTTCCGAAAAATCGGATATCCCTTGTTTCTTCTCTTTGTGCGCTTCTTTACTTTTGCAACTTTGTTTTTTCTTTTGACTCTAGAGGGGGGAAGAGGTTGCCTTTGGGGGTGGTCGTGTAAGGTC
>UELU01141857.1:156830-177154 GCA_900490025.1 Megastigmus dorsalis
AGAGAGAAAGGGGGGGGGTGGAGTGGGTGGGTGGGAGAAAGGCGTCGAGGGTATAAGCGGGGCACGCGCGACACATCGATTTATGATGCTACAGGTGGCACATAATCCCCGTGTATTACGCATGGGCCACCTATAAATATAAATGCTTAAAGTAACGAGCTGTGGGGATTCGCTGCTGTTCCGCTGACTGTGTCTCCTGCGCGAGATGTACTTTTGGACAGAGAGGAGGTGATGAGACTTTGGTGTATCAACGGTGAATTGTATTTGACGATTGCTCGTGCGATTTGAAGGGAGATTAATAATGTCGTGTTAAACGAATGAAATTAATGCCACTTGAAGAAAAGCTTGCCGAATTCCTCGCCAGCAAGCGCAACGACGTACAATGTGTATGCTTTCCAATCTTTCAAAACGAAAGCAGTCTTAAACAATTTAGCTCGTTCGATATCGAGATATTCGCGAAGCACTTATGAATAAAAGACCGTAGTACGCGCACCGAGTCAGCGTGTCTTTATTTCCACTCGCGTATATTGGCTCATTTTATATCTGGAAAGAAGAATTTCCTCGTGCATCGCCAACTGTTTACTCTTGAAATTTAAAGCGTCGGCGGCCAATCGCGATAACGGAATGTACTTTTTATTTACATTTTATGCATATGTACGCAAATCGTAGCTCGTCCTCGGCTTGACGCACCAGCACTTCTGCACCGCTGCACGCGCACACACTGCGCGTGTATTATATCGCTGGATGTATCCTCTCGCTTTGATAATCATAAGCCCGTGTAGTTTGTGCAAATTTAATATTTATATTGAATTTACATCGCAGCCCGGAAAACGAGCCGATACGATGCAAATTGAAATTCCCCCGCGAGAGTACGGGGAGAGAGAGAGAGAAGGAGAGAGAGAGAGAGAGAGCTCAGC
The DNA here is from genome assembly GCA_900490025.1 of Megastigmus dorsalis. Classification (NCBI taxonomy): domain Eukaryota; kingdom Metazoa; phylum Arthropoda; class Insecta; order Hymenoptera; family Megastigmidae; genus Megastigmus; species Megastigmus dorsalis. The sequence goes on from UELU01141857.1 coordinate 157,748, forward strand.
TTGGTGCTACTCTAGTCTCTCGAACCTATCGGCTAAATTTGATTTGTGCGCAATTAAAACTATTATCGCGACAGAAGTAAGCGAATATTTCACTCGACCATTGCACGCGTATATGCAATGAGTATATACTATCATGTATATGTAATAATATGACTTGCGTACACGTGTAAGCACAGCGCGGTTTTGATTCGGAAGCGTTATTTCACGCTAATTGAATAATGTTTATTTGCCCTCTCTTTTTCTCGCCCGGATATATATACTCGCTCTTCCCAATATTGTGCCGACGTTCGCGTTGGTTGTAACGGCCAAAGAATAAAATTACGCGAAAAATTATTTATTCTTGGCGTATAGAGTTGCGCGCGCGCGAGGGCGGAATTTTATTATTCCCACCTGCCGTTAACGAAATTATTTGCTCGCACCAATCGTTGCTATTGAATTTGTGAGGGCTGCCGGATCCGAGGCGGCTCTCGAGGACTGGCCTGCAATTGAAATGAATTAAAATTGAATTTCTCCTCGGTTTTCTTTTCTCGTTTCGTTTTTTCCCGCGCTCGTTTCTCGATGCCTGCGTGCGGAAAATCGGGACAGGTTGGTGCAAATGAACGACGAGAGGTGGAGAATATCGCTGGGCAGCAATCGTGAGTTCGAGATCGATTATATCTCGCGTGCCGGTATTTTGAAGTTTTTGGTGATGGAATATTAAAAAGATTTACTAGTTGGTGTATGATGGTAAATAGTAAACTGAAAGGTTATTGGTTACTGCTCAAAATTGTTCTCGGTACTAATTATTAAACAAAAAATGGGTTTCATGCTTTGCATATTTTGTACGTAAAATGGCAATATATCATTTTGATCCTTAAAATTATCTCCTTAAAGAGAAATTAACCGCAATTTGTCAAATAACTCCTACGTGAACGACCGTGGAATTTTCGTTAGTTTTTATTATATTGTAACAGTCTAAAAATAAACAAGATCTCGAAGCTTCATGTATCCCATAAATTTAATACAATATACAATAAAACGTTTAAATAGTATAACACGTGCGCAGCGTTGGATTATAGCGAACAGCTACTGATAATTGAAAGATACGGGCCGCGTGGAATTATTCAGATATTCTCTAGGTAGGCAGGAGAGAAGTGAAGCCTCATGCATAGAATAGTCCGCGGTTTTCGGCAAGATTCCAAAGCATCGGAAACGAATCACGAGCCAAATGAATCTGTCCCTAATTTGTATATATAGCCCTGGTTCTAGGGCTGAGTGAGAGAGAGAGAGAGAGAGAGAGAGAGAGAGAGAGGAGAAGGGTGGGAGTGAGTTGAATCCGGCCTGGTGCAATAATTTATCCTCCTCATGACGTGGCCAGCTCGAATCCAATAGACCGACGATATTATCGCTGCCCTATGGGGCAAAATTCCTCTATCTCTATCTTCCTACCCCCTGTACCTTCTCTCTCTCTTTCTATCTGCAGTTCGACGAAAATTCCAGATTGAAATTTGTTAGGCCAAAATTAAAGCGATTATTCGTTGACTGTGTCTGTTGTATCGCAAATACTATTCAGTGCAGCACGACAATGATTATGCCCTTCGCTAGTTTTTCGCGAGCGAAAAATTTTATCAAAATACATATCCTGAAGATACTCTGCTATATAGTCAACTATTATAATTTGATTTACGTTAGTGTAGGTAATAAAGGAAGATATCATCGAATATTGGGATTCTGCCCCAACAATTGATCGCATGAAACCTACATCATAGTAGAGTGATTAAAAGACATTAATTAAAAAAAATTAGCCCCCCTTGGTGATGGGAGAGTTACAAAAAAATAATCATAACGTTTTCGTCACTTAAAAATTAATGGAAATACAAAATCGCTCAAAAGATAGTTTGCATAATTTATCGGAAACCAATGTGAGTTCAGATGACAGATATGTTTATAAGCTATCAAATGAAACTAAATTCGATTCAAGGCCGTATATATACTTAAATCGTTTTTCAATGGTAAACAGAATGCAAAATCTATTTTTTCACACAATTATCTAATCTAATAATAAACAAAGAGTAAAATGAAAGGTTAGGCAAAAAGACATCAAATCCCACTGAATTGCTGTAAGAGCCGAATAGCATTTCAGCATTTCGTATGCAAGCAAGAGTTTTAATAAAATGATTCCTAAAAGCAAATGGGTCGATTCTGTTGTAAAAATTTCATGTCTTTGAAAAATTATTCAGATTAATTATTAACATAAAAATGAATTTGATAAAAATCCTGAAAACCTAGAAATAGTAAAAAAAATATGGCCCCGTAAATGATTCAGATTCATTCGATGACTAATTTTCAAAGTTATCCCTTTAAAGATAAACCATTATGTGAAATTGATGCGATATAGTTATTTACAAAATTATAACGCGACTCTAGCATATGAAATAGTTCTGTTATTTCGGCTTCGTCGAGCCTTAAAAGAATCTCAGTGAATTTATGTTCAAGAGGCCAATCCTCTCCCGCAGCAAAAGATGTAAAAAAGTCCGTTTACCTTTTATTGGAAACATAAATATATTCGCTCTCGTGAACTTGATACTTTATGCTCGAACATCTGTTCATAGAGATGATGTTCTCCTTATCGTCAAGAGGATTCAGGCACTCCAGAAAATCAGTAGGCTTGAAATTTTTTATTCATTTTCATTCATCGAAAAGTATGCTTACTAAAACGCGAATATCCGCATATCGTTAGATTTATATTTTCGGCAGCTAAATCATCTTTAAAGATATTGTACGGCATAAGCTTAAAAAAATGATGGTGCAGTCGTATTGATATTACCCCTGCTATTGGTGCATTGACTCGCGCGCATAAATTTTACAACAGCTGATTGTAAACGAAACGTGCTTGGTACATAGGATACATTTCAAGATAGCTCATCCATTTTTTCATATTAAGCGTGCGGTGAAATCATTCGGCCTCACACAATAAATCGGACTGAACCACTCTTGCGACTTATTCTCACGGCTTTGATTTCACAAACGAGCAGCAGCTTAAATATGGTATCTTCGCTCGACGAAATTTCATATCTGTATAACCTAATTACTAATGAATTGCCTTTTCACCGCAGCCATCCGCTCTCTCTCTCTCTCTCTCTCTCTCTCTCTATCTCTCTCGCATCCACTTCCGTGCCAGGCGTGTCTGATTAATGAATCTTAAATATAACGACTTCTTCCCCTCATCTCTCTCTCTTCCGACGTATAAAATATTCAAGTCTCGAATAAGAGGAGCAGAGAGAGAGAGAGAGAGCGTCGGACAGCATGCAACAGCGGTGCCCACATACGCCATCGCGCCACCGATGGGGCCATTAATCTCCCCGTTAATCGCGTTCTCCACCTCCTCCTATTCACACACGTATATTACATATACACTATATGCACCGACTCTCTAGTATCCCGTTCATAACAAGCCCCGTAACTGGCCGATGTCGTCCTCCTTGGATCTCTGCACCTTATACCCGCGCACAGAGAAAAGCGAGATTAACCACTCGCTCTTCGGCGAGCGAGCGAGTGAGATTTAACTCGGTTATCGGCCAACTTTGATCTGGGTTTCGGTAGTGTGGCTGGCGCAAAGCAGAGCTTCTCCACTTTTGAGATACCATTACGCTCCCAGAGAGAGAGAGAGAGAGAGAGAGTGAGAGCAAACGTTTAACTATATATACACAGTTGCATGGGCTTGTGTAGCGTATTTGTGTGTGTGTGTGTGAGGTGTAGGTGAGCCGGGGGTGCGAGCCGCGGATCAATATTTAAATCCGTAATGGAGGTGAGTTGCAGTGGAACTACTGCTGCTACTGCTGCTGCTGCTACTCTACTCTACTCTAGTGTGCAGGAACCACAAGTCCATTTAATATACGCGAGCCAGGAGGAGCTTCTATTTCTCGATTAGAGCTTCTTCCACGTTTTTTGTGTAGGCAGAGGGTGAAAGGATCCGAGGTTTAGTCTTGTGTTAATGCTCGCAATCCACAAGTTGGGACTCGGCGAGTGTGTGCACACTCACTTATGTGTGTGTGTGGGTGTGTGAGAGAGAGAGAGTGTGCGTGTGTTGGAGGAATTTTCGCAGACGAGAGAGATCCGATGGAAGAGCGAGAGAGAGAGAGAGAGAGAGAGACACAGAGAGAGAGAAGCCGAGGCCATCCTTGAAAGTTTGGCTTTTATATAAAAGCGTGTTGGATGAGCTGCTCAAATTGGAAGTACTTTTCTGTTTGCTTTTGCGAGAGGGAGAGAGGGTCTCGGACGAGGATTGAAATTAAAGAATCTGATTCTCTCTCTCTCCCTCTCTTTATACTCTGACTCTCTGGTGTGCGTCGGCTGTGCCAAGTATGAGATTTTCGATATTTATTCATGTGGCGGAGATGTCTATATATATTCCTTTGTTTGCTTTGTGCTCCACCGCTGCTAATTTGTATTAAAAAATATGCATGTCACCGCGGTACAATGAAGGGGGCATCTACATAATATTGAAATTTCAAATCCGTCCGTTCGGATTCTCCTTTTTTCTCTTTTCCTCTCAGTTTTTTAATTAAAACTTGCGAATCTTTTTATGGCCTTCATGCGCCCAATGCATCGAGTGCATTGAATGCATTATAGTAGAAGAGAATCTACAAAATTCAATTTCGGTGAGGGCAAAGGATAGACAGTTTATATTTGATATCGAAAATTAATGTCCCTTTTTAAATATAATTTAGTGAATGCCTACAAAAACTGCATTAAGCATCTTGTTCATTCATCGGTGACAATAACAGTTTTAGAATTTATTCTGTCAATTTGATAAGTTTTCTATTATTCAGCTTAAGAGCCTTAATTAATTAACGCGATATCGTAATTAGTTCCTCTGATGGCTTAATAAATATAAGAGGCTTAAAAAGCGATAGATCATAAAGCAGCCGACTGGTCAAGAGACTGTCAGAGGTTCGCTAATAAATCGATTCCTATATGAAAAAGGCTAATATTTTTTATCTCTTATATCTTATAATGAATACATGTACATATTATATTGTGAAAATACGTACCCAAGCCAGTATCATATTTGATTTCCTTTCAAAATTCAGCACGTGCATTTTTAAATAAGCATATCCAGAGTATGAAGCACTTCAACTTCTCCAAAATATAAATCTTGTATATTTCGTTACATCTCTCGACTCTATGTCAGCTCTCGAGAAGGAGAATACAGCTCGGCCGAAAACTTTGAGATAATGCGCAAGGTACAAGTTCCTAATGCACTGTCTCTGCCGACTTTAAAATTGTCAAGATTCCAGTGTCAGCAGGCAAGCAAGGACAACTCGTCGACGACGAGGCGCTCGCCGAATAAGGTCAAATTTACGCGAGAAGAAACCCCTGCGCTAACTCCACTGCTCTCTTCTATATATACTAGCTGGCGCATTCTATACGAGCACACCTCGCGTGCACATTTCCTATTCCCTCTCTTTTCTTCGTGATGTCGCTCTTCTCTTCTTTCAACTCTTATTATTCTTACGAGCCATTGCGTGTACATTGCGAAAGAGAGAGAGAGAAGAGAGCTGAGAGAATTCGTCCTGCGAGCAGTTTGCAATATTAACGAAACTGGAGAACGAGAGAGAGGAGAGAGAGAGAGAGAGAGAGAGAGAGGAAAAAAGGTCGATAATGGAGGAGATGGCGAATCGCCTTTCGCACTGAAGGATTTTACCCTCGTCTGGTGGTAGGGTATATGTATATAGGAAATTTTAGAGCTCACCTTCTTCTCCTCTCTTCCTCTTCCTTTGCCCCCGTAGCCACAATATTGGTTAGCATAGATTTGAATAAATTGGGAGAGTCGAGCTTTCATTAAGACCCGGCGAATTTTTATAAGCTGCCTCACCTCTCTCTCTCACTCTCTCATTCTCTCTCGAGGCGTTTGTAGCCCCACAATAATAGCAGTACAGGGTCTGGCTTGTTTCCTTCTCTCCTTTGCCTTATAACTCCACGCTATGGGAATCCTTTGTTTTTTAATATAAACCAAACTCTTAAATATTTTACATTGGAATTTTTTTTCGAGGGTGGTTTCCTGGCATTCGTTGGATTTTTATTTTTTAATCAATGCTGGGTTGTTGAGTTTATATTCAGTTCGAATTTAGGTGTTGTGCCCGAAAAAATTATTACATTTTTAGATTCTTTTTTTTAACCATGGCAGTTCTACTTTAAGAGATTAAATTTTTGAGCTAGAAATTACCTCACACTTTCTGGTTTATTCTATTTTGGTCTGTATTTTTGGGTTCATTCAACTGTTACCGTATGGTCGAAATGTGAAAATTACGTTCATGTATTCTTTGATTGTATAATTTTTAATCTCCGTAATTCAAACTGTAGACTATATGTGGAAATAACTAACATTTATATAGATTGATAATAAAAAGATCCTCGCGCATCCGTTACTCTATCCGAATAAATAATTAACTTTGATGAAAGTAGGTGCCAATGAATCTCCAGGGTCTTTTTCAATAACGAGGAGGAATTGCCAGTATACGTCCGTTTCTCGATTACCACTCAGTAAGAATCCCAACTGTCCGCCGCCACCGGAAAGAGCTTCGTTTTCCACCCATTTTCCACTCCTCCTCCCATCCCTATAAATTTCATTAGCTTTGCACGTGCAATCGGGGTCCCTCGCCCCCGAAGAAACGGAAAAGAAGAGAGAAAGCAGCAAAGAATGAAAAATAAAAAAAGAGGAGAGGAGGAGCAATAGGGAGGAAGACATCGATAAAATGGCTCTTGGGAAGCTCGCAACGTAAAGGGCTGCATGAGATAGTGAGAGGTTTCCGTTGCCACAGACTTCTTTTGTCTGCGACTGTTATCCGATCGTCGAGTGAATCCGCGTGACGATGAGAGCGAGAGAGAAAGCGAGAGAGAAAGATAGAGCTATCTCGCACTATTCCTGCGAACCTTTGACGCTCGCGCAATCGCGAATGAGAGAGACAGAGGGAGAGAGTGAGAGAGAGAGAGAGAGAGAGACAGAAAGATGTAGTCAATCGGATCAGAGGGCGTTAGATTTATCGGATCCGTCTGTCGGCTTTCGAATTAAGCTAAGCGCAAGCTCGTGTGTGCGTATGAGTGTGTATAAGTGTGTAGTGTAGTTGCTCGTTTGCACAAAGAGGGGGAGGAAGAGAGAGAGAGAGAGAGGCAGATTGCCGGTGTGTCGCCTCTCTCGTATACCGTGTTCCTAGGCAGAGCTTTGGCTTCGTCATTATTATTCGCTTGCGAGTGCGGTCGCGATGGAGTATTATTTCTGTGATATGCGTATGGAATTGTTATTTTGTTTTACATCATGAGGTTAAATTTGTAAGAATTTGGTAGAGGGACATCAGTGCGTAACCAGTCATGCTAATAGATAAGAATTTTTTTTGGAATAGAATTGCGTTCAAATAGCCAATTATTTTTAAATCGAATAGTCAAACTTGATTTCACATATATATATTATGAAATTATAGAATCAAGTAAAATAAAAGTTCCTTGCGTTATTAGAGGCTAAAAAACAAACCTGAAAATTTTTCTTATGTTATTCACCTACCGGAAAAGTTATATATAATAATACAGAAATTCATGAAATTCATACAAAAACTATTATTTTGCTGGGCCATATTGGCTATATTTAATTTACAAGTCCAGAATTACATTTTGCTTCCTGATGCGAGAATATAAGACAATAGGGAAAAAACCATAGCGTACATTTGATATGTGCATTCAATCCAAAACAATACCTATAGAGCAACAATATAAACTTTCTGCTCGCAAAAAAATACCTATAGGTAAATGAAAAATACGCTCGGTATTGTTTTTCGTCGATCTGGCAGTTTTTTCTGAAACCAACAATCCTATACTCGGCATTTACCGATAGTAATGATTTTTAGTTTTATATACCTATTCTGTACATCTCACAAAGCTAAATTTGATGATCAATGTTTTTTTTTTAAATATCCAACTTTTATCGAAACGCTTACAAAGACTTTCAATAGCAAGATGTAAGCGCGCGACAACACGGATTTACGTAAAAAGCTGGGGACGCGAAATTTAGAAAACTTATCGAAAAGTACGCCTTCAGGCCAAAGCAGGAGTAGCCGCAGCAGCAGCAGTACTAGCAGAGCTTTTGCTCCTAAGAGTATAGTAGTCCCCCTGAATTGTGCGTGGATCAATAAATCGCACTCTCCCGCGGAACTGGCTGTATGGCAGAGGCTATAGACGGCGGATGGCTCGTCGGAGTCTGTATTACGCGCGCGTTGAATAAAGGGAACGCCAGAGAGAGAGAGAGAGAGAGAGAGAGAGAGAGAGAGAGGGGATGTGAGAGAGAAAGAGAGGAAGCTTATAGTATACATATATAGTAGAGGGTCGCTGGGAGGGAGGGAAGCGCACAAGCCAAAGTCAAGCGATGCGACGCGATAAGGATTGGGAGAGAGATCCACTCTCTCCCTCTCTCTCCTGCTTTCACCGTCTTATCCCTTTTCCTATATAAACGACTAACGATTTGGCCAATCGCCCGGATACATTATATATTCTCCGGCATTGTGTGTAGCGGCCGACGACGGTTATGGGTTCCCGGGGGCTCCGCTGCTGCTCCTGCTCCTATCTTACACACACAAAGGGATATATAAAGGATAATTTTTCAATTTGGTACTCTGCGATATTTTGGTAAACGATACAAGCTTATACTCGATGAAAAAATTAATCAAAATCTTTGTCGTTCTTCAGTCATTGCGAACTTATAGATAAGTCGAAAGAGGAACATTCGCGAAATCTCTTTGCCTACCGTAGTCAAATATCTTCCCTTGTTCAGTATTTCACATCGATACACCACCGACGCCCGGATTCGAAATACATCGAGAACAAGTGCTTCGCGATCAATTCTATAATATACAAAACTCGCGCGCGTCCGTCATTTTTTTCTCCATAGCCGCTTTATTATTACCGATGGACGCGGCGAAAAAAAAAACCGGTGCTGCAAACGTCCACGTTCCGTGCCGTTCCGCTAACGAAGCTAATAGCAAAAATAACTCGACTCGTCCGCGCATCGCCGCCCCGTATAGTCGCACAAATGTATGTCCACGCACGTTCGTTGTCGCACACTTGCGCCATTCTGCCGCTGGAAAATTCGTCGACTTGGCTTGGAAATGGGAGCCTCGTGTTAATGCGCTCATGCGCCTCCCAAAGTCGCGCTCTCGACGAATTCGAGGAATCGTTTCCGTGTATATGTATGCGCACACGCTTCAAGTACAACAGTCCGCTGCTCTTCCCTCTACGCTCGTGCTTTATTTCGCGGTTTCGCGCCGGTATATTGCGCCATTCCCGCAGTTGGCCGAGTCCGTGGTTTTATCCGAAGCACGCCCGCATAATTATCACCAAAATGGAGTGTATAGGGGAGTAGACCAAGTCTGCTTGTGTGTGTGCGTGTGAGTGTCGGCACTTGCTGGTTTGTGTGTATACTTGCAGTTGGCATAAGCCGGGATAGATAGGATATTGGCTCGATCTGTAATTTCGTTTAAGAGTTTTTTTTAAGGCTTGGCTTTTTCGCGATGTTTAAGCGAAACAGCTGATGTGAGAAATGTTTAAATGAATTTATGTTGATAGTGTGTAAGTACGTTATTTCGGGGATCGACGTTTCGCGGGTAAAACTTGAACGTGGCGCGGTGGTGACAAGTTTTGCGTTGCTAGCGCATTTGCTTCCCTATATACTTTATAAATAATGGAGGACAAAGTTTGGCGCGAATTACCGAGTTTCTAAATTGCCGAGTTCCTTTCGATAAGACTTTGCTGCACTCGAGATTGTTTCATTCGAGTCTTGGACGGAGATTAATTTGAACGTTTATTCCTGCTCTGCTATTATTTACGATTGTTGATATCTGCGATATTAATTTCGCCCGGATGAAAATTTAGTTCTATGTGATTTAATTCAAAAAGGCATTACACTCGAGAATTAGTGAATGTTCTTTATCCGGCTGTTCAGAGATTATTTGTTTTATACTGTCAAGAGGTGAAATTTCATTTAATAAAATTAAAAATTCATTTAATCACTGATGTTTTACCTCTTTTTAAAATATGAAATATTAAAATATGAAATTCAAACATATTCTCATTTTTCAGAGCAATTTTAAATTAAACTTATAGTACTTTCTTGAAAAAAACTCCATTATGATTTACTTCATTCTATACAACGAAACTTTATAATATTTTCAAAATTTTTTCTTTCATAAAAACATTTTTTAAATTCGCGAAATACAGAAGTTTTACTCATATATATAAAAACGGAAAAATGTTGAAAAAATATGTTAAATCCATATTTTTGTAATCCCCAAATTCATGAATTCCAGTAAAAAGCTACGACCTCTCGTCTATTTTAAAGAAAGAAAGAGTCTACGGGACGGAGTATATAGGGGTTGAGAAGCAGTTGACGATAAAGGGCTAAAATCGGTTATTCTTATAGCTGTTATAGCTGTTCTTTCAACTGGATTCCACGCGAATGAGGAAAAAATGCCTGCAGAGCGTTTGTCTGCGTGAGTGTGTGTGTGTGTGTGAGCTTTCGCGGGAGAGTCTGAAAATGTCGAGCGAGCAGATTATGGAAAAGCGAGGAGCGGATGGCTCGCGAGAAAAAGACTTATGGAAAACGCGGATTACGAACGGCTGAAAGTCTGCGAAGGGCACACCGGATTATTTTCCCCGGTAAAAAAGAGAGCCTGATTTATTTACGCGTTGACTGTCGGCTGGAGGGGAGAGAGTTTTTTCAACTCTCTCGTTCTTTTCTCTCTCTGATTTATCAAGCTACGTATTACCGAAATTCTCGCGTGGCTTTGTTCGGTGTGCGTGCGAGCACTTGCCGAGCAATTTACTGTTTGCTGAATTTCTTAAAGGGGTTATTCACCTATTATGTTTATTTGTCAATTTTTACCTCAGAAAGTAATACTTTATGTGTATACATATATTGGATGTATATTTAATATATGTATACAATTAAGTAAATTTTAAAGAAAATTACTTTATGCTGCGAGTTTAGAATAGGATTTTTTTTATGTAACCTGCATCCTTCATTTATTGATTGGAACTATTTTGGATTGGGGTTATTTCCATATTATATTTTTTATTTATAATTCTGTTCAGTTTTATGAAAATCCTTTGATGATTTAAGTAGCGAATTGTTTTGTAATATGCTTCAGTTATGTGAAATACATTTATTTCTAAATATTTAGTATAATTACATTTTGAATAATTTGAACAACAAACGCTTATATTAAGCATTTGAATTAATGATGTGATGTTATTAACAGTAATAATTAAGAAAGAAGTTATCGAAACTTCAATAACTGTACCTAATGTTTGTTTTTTATTAACGGATCTAAAAATTCATGCATTTATTGAATGATAATTAAAACAGTACTACATAAAATTTCATGCGCACAGGTTTGAATTTTTAAGTGTGTTAACTATAAGTAAATGGGACTTTTGACGTACCTTTATGAAAATTCAATAATGGTGTGTTACTGAAAGTAACTGATTTTTATGGCTTTTTCGGTCAATATGAAGTAAATAATTAATATCCTAAAACTAAGCATTACTTTTAGAAAATCTGGTAAGTAAATATTAAATTTGTCTTAAAAAATAAGAGTTTAGCGATCAAAAATTAAGTTATATGAAACTTCTTTTTTTAATTTTTAATATTTTTATAAAGTATAGTTATAATTAATTTTTACTCTCATTAGCTTTCTTAGCCTAAAAATGATGACATTCTATTCTCTGAGTAGCATATACTCTAATTAATTAATTTTAACTATATTTGCAGTTTATTTCAGTGTAGCATAAAGTCTTGTATAAATGAAGGTTTCTAGGATTGTATGAAAATTAATGCACTAAAATAAAACCATACTTAACAGCTTTTAACAGCGTGCCAATCATTGCTTTTTCATCCTGTCTGTCTAAAATACGGCATTATCCAGATAATGTCGAACTCTCAAAAGATTATATTCATCATATCTCAATTGACGTAAGATAATTGCCCTCTTGGATAATTCACATCCTCAAACTTGGCTTCGGCAGCCAGAATTTAAAAAAAAAGGACTCCGCAACTCGGCGGGACGTAATACTAACGGGGGGCGCGCTTATGAATCAATCAGGCCGTACCGGGGAGGCTTTTGGCCCGTGAGAGCGCATTACATTACAAAACGCAAATTGCCAGGGCGGTGCGAGAGAGAAAGAGCCTCACGCTTGGCGCCACTCGCGATTACGAGCGATATTCGACGCTATTACGCCCCGGCTATATCCGCTTATCCATTAACGAGAATCCGACACTCAACCCAACTCACTGAACCTCCCCCCACCCCTCGAAAAAAAAGACCAGACAAAGCAACGCACATGCACACGCACGGCTGGCCAACGGCGGCAATATGAAAAACCAAAAAAAAAAGTAGCAGCAGCCGCGTGCTCGTACAATAATAGGCGTATAAAATGTCCAATTATCCGTCCGCAAAATTGAGTATCGAGCGGTAGGACCGCCGACTTTTCCAGAGAGAGAGAGAGAGAGAGAGTCTCTGGAGTGGCGCCAACAATTCCCGGGAGTGGTGGAAAGGGCTTTTCTGGCTCCGAGCTCTCGCTCTCCATAGAAATTTTATGGATTTATACGCGGCGGCGCGGGTTCTGTGTGTCTGTCTGTCTCTCGCTCTCTTTTTCGGTGGAAATCTCGTCTCGAATTGCCGGGCGCATTATTAATGCCCGAGTTCTCTGTTGCTGGGCCTCGTGTTTCTCCCTGTGTGTGCCGTGTAGACACGAGCGCCGTGCCGCTGCTGTCTGCTCTGATCTGTGATGATCTGTTAGCATAGGAGACGCGAATTTTATTACGCGGTATGCTGAAAGATATAGGCTCCATGATTGGACGCTTGGATTATTGACAGGTTTACGATTTAGCAGCCCCGCCAATCATTTACCCATATTATAAAGTCATAATTACAGCGGCATTCAATATTTGGATAAATCTAAACATGGGTTATTTTGTGAGAGCGTGAATGCAAAGCTAGTTATTGTGCGATGCACAAATCATTATCACGTTATACTATACTCGTAATTAAAGGCTAATCATAATTACATTACTATAGAATTATGGCCTTTGTATAGAGTTTCAAACCAATACATGATTATGTACAATCGTTTTATGATTTAATGCGCTTAGGTTCTTATTTTGTCTGTTAATTTCGTTCGCAATTTGTACATTGTGCGAAAGTCAATAATACTGAACAATTCTATGAAAAGCCTTTGACAATTTGCTCAGTGAAATAAATTGCTTCGAAGTGAAATTGCAGTGTACGAAACATTTTTAATTCAAGCTGGAATAGTTATTGCTGAGAATATGATATTTACTAGCTCGAAGGTTCATACTTTTTTAATAAATAATCTGAATCAAACAACCATGTGTATCAAATCTAAACAGCATCCGTAATGACATCTGAATATTAATTTTAGTGGAAAAAAATTAAAATTTGTTAAAATAAGGATAATGAGTCCAATTTTCGTCCCGCTTTTCATGGAGTTTTTTTTAAATACCTGCAACCTTAATTTTTATTTTCACACAAACCCTCGTCCAAAATCAAACACAAAAATGACAAATGAAACACACTCGTATAACACCGTCACTCTTCGCGCCCCGCCACCCGTCCTAGAAAAAGAGGCGTGTGTACGCTCGCAAGAGTGTCGCATCATCGAGAGCAGCGCAGAGATCGCTAACGAGCGTAAAAATAAATCAACAAAGGCAGCCAGCAATTAAGCACGTATACTCCTCCTCTCATCCTCATGGAACACCCAACTAGCCCTCCAGTGCGCAAGAGAGCGAGAGAGCGAGAGCGAGAGAGAGAGAGAGAGAGCGAATGCCCTTATACTCGAGCACACACTCTGGAAAAAAAGCAGTGCAGCACCAGCAGCAAAGAGAAACGAAAGATCCCCGTGTAAACACAGTATATATATATATATATATAATAGTCGAGGGCGCATTATATTCACCGTCGTGTTTGCGATAATAATCGTTTTCGGTGCCCTTGCCGCAGCAGCAGCAGCAGCAGCAGCAGAGGTATACAAGTAACGAGTGACGCTCGTTTTTCACAGTAGCAGCGGCAGTGGTTGTCGGGCCAAACAAACGCTCACCGAGGGGGACAATGAGAGAGTGAGCGATGCGTATTATTAACGCGAAGAAAGAGGCCTACTGGAGCGCTACTTTTCAGAAGGGTTGCTACTGCTACACGATGTCTGTGTGTACGTGTGTATGCGCGCCTGGACGCGTCGAAGTGCTTGTTGCTGCTGCAGCGAACGGAGACGCGTTTGATGCATTTTGCGTTGCTTTTCGAATGGGTGAAGAAAGAGTGGGTGCTTCATTTTGTAATTGGAGAGAAACGAGTGTGCGTTTGTTTGATGAATTTGTTGTAGGTTGTCTGGCAGTTCGCTGCTTTTTATAGTAGACACGATTCTATAGTTTACTTTATTGAAATAAATATATCTATCAAAAATACCTTTTTAAATATATAATATAGGCAAGTATGCTTCTATACCTAGCCTCATTAGTATTGATGAATAAATTGATGAAAATATTATGAAGCTATTAGCCCTTTAATAAAAATTTTACTATTAAATAAAATATTTTTATTTTTTCATACATGAATTTTAATTAATATTTAACATTAATTAATTAATATTAATATATGAATATTTTATGACGTATACATGTTTTCTTTAATCAATCGATTGAAAAAAGTTAATGCATCTCAAAATCTGTTGTTTTAGTACTCAGAATAAACTTTTTCTTATTTGATTACAGAATAATACGGCATGCTTTGGTTGCCAAATTATTATTTTTATTAATTTCACATTATACCTGCTACATAATAGTCCAAAATGTGTGAAAACCAAATCTTACGGAATTGCCCTACAATCAAAGAAAATAAATTTTTATTTTGCTTGAATATTCCTAAATTATAAAACCTTTATTAAAAAATGCTTAAATGAAAGCAATAAAAAATACTTGGCTATTTAATTCTCAACTTTCTGTTATCTACATTTGTAAAAGATTTAATCGCATGTCTGTTACTTTAATTGATAAAGACTAGTGTATTAAACGAACGAAAGCCGGGTTCCTTTTACAAAAATTTATTTTACAATCAACTCGTGAAAAATAAGCTAGGCTGCAAATTTATTCAAAGTCTTAATCATGATTTAATCAAATTGATGAAGAAACAAACAAAACATCGACTGGCAACCCCTCACTCGTCCGCAATAAAGCGCTAAGTACAGATCTCCTCTCCCCTCTTCCATTATCGAATGCAAAATACGTTCATTAAGCGGGAACCTTTTTCGGAGATCATGGGGTGCGTCTGTCGGAGAATCTCGCAGAGTAAGGGATTACGAGAGTAGGTACTGTCTTGCCTGCAGACCTTCGATATAAAGCTACGATCCGGTGCCTTCCCAAAATTCTAATCAGAAAAGTTTGCCTTCATATTTTAATGCTGTCCGTGGAAGCGTCAGCGCTGACACGACTCATACAAGCAAGGTAGACACACTATCTCTGGTTTCCTAATAAATTGAGGACGCTGTGTTAATGAACGCTTAATCCGCTGCAATTAATCTTCCTTGGAAAATGCAGTGGTTGAACGAGCTTAATGAAATTGTGTGATATTTTGATAGTGAAAAGTTTATAATTTTTCGTGTTTTTAACATTATGTCATATTTTCAAGTTATTATCTAACATGCAGTCTTGTGTACAGCTAAGTCAACATTTTAAACTCTGGAATCTAACATAAACATTTGTTTAAAGCTTCATTTGGAAAATGGCACTGAGACGGGAAAAAGTCCACCCTAAACCCTTATTGAAATTTCATGGCCAACTGAAGCAGCAATGACGCAACGTCGTGCCAAATCAAAGGCTCCGGAGGAAGAAAGAGACACAGGCACGGCGTCCTCTCTCGGTATAAATACCCCATAGAGAGTCGCTTTTCTTTCCGATTGCGCCCGACTCTCTGCCGAGTCCCTTTCCGTCTTTATATCTTTCTGCCGAGGCAGCAGTAACAGTTGTCGGTTCGCGCGCGCGTCCACTCGCGCTGACGTCTCGGAATCGGTGCTCTAGCTTTTCCAGGGGCTGCCGCGTGTCACATCGTGCGTTAGGCTTTCTTGTTGCATGAGACGATCGTATCTTGTGTAAGCGTCGTTTGAGATGCCGATTGAAATGGTTGTAGGTTTGCGTTTTCGTTTAACTCGGTAAGTAACGCTTTTGATTGTGATGGAATAAAGTATAAAAATGTTGGATCGCAAGCAAGGAAATATGAAAGCGAGCAACTGTTTCAAACAGATAAAGCGCGATAATAATAATTATCGAAAGTGTCCTGGGGTGAAAAGCAAAAAGGGGGAATGTTGCGCTGCGGATTAAAGTTAGTCAGGGAGGAGTTGAATCGCAGAAGAAGCTCTGCATAACTGAAACAACACTGAATACCTCCGCACATGGCTCTTTGTGCTCTAACCCTCGCATAGCACGGGCGCTGCTGGAATTTTAAGGCATCACATGTCATGCGTGACATTGAGTTAGGATAACCAGTACAAGGATTGGCGCTTAACCATGTCGATTGTAATCGTTAAAATTGAAGTTATGAAAAGTTTGGACGGTTTGAATACTCGACCACTGTAGATGAAAAATATTGTGATGAATTATTTGATGGTAAACTTTTTTTTTGGACTACATATGAGTCGTAAATGTATGATTGGGAATTTAGTTCTAATCTTAATCATCAAAGCTAGTATGAATCGGAGCTCTTTATTCTCATTTCTAATACAACTAATTAGAATCAATATAGCCACCAATAAAGTTGCACCTGCAACGATCGTATGGGAAGCATTCCAGCGCTTCCACGTCAAGTCCGTGAAATAAAAATATTGAGCGCCGAATTGAGAGAGAATCTCGTCGTGGTGAAATGCAAATGCGGGCTTCCGTTAAAAGTGATGCGTGCGATCGTTGCCGGCCACCGGTAGCGGCCTCGTACACATTCACACACACACACACACACACACACACATATATATATATATATGCGTACAGAGAGAAAGAGGGTCGAGATCACAAGCGAAGGCGAGCTGTGGGATATATGCACGACGGTGGCTATCCAGTGACAGGCTTCTTCCGGTGCGACACATAGGCGTTAGAGAGAGATAGAGAGAGAATATGCGTGTGTGCCGGTTCATCGGCATCATAGCAATTTCGACGTTCGGAGAGAATGGATATATCTCGTTCGTGTGCTCAGCGTGCGTAGGGATGCTTTTTGGCTTGCTGGGGATCGGAGACTTGCTGGTTGTAGTTTATAGATGATGCAGGGTTCTATTTTTAGGTGCGTGAATTTAGTTGGTGAAAGTAGTGTGGGGTCTAAAATTGTTGATTATTTTTCGGATCATAGAAAATAATTGAGCCTGGGTAAGTTACAGTTTCTATCTGTACTGCCGTTGAAATAAAATTTTTTACTTATGAAAACAAGATTTTAGTTATATTGTGTTATTTACTGCGCAACGTTTCACCTTAAAGATTCTAAAGCCAGCAAAATAATATACGTGACAAATTAATAGTTTCCCTGTACCTTCAGTCGAGAATAGAATTAATCGGTAAAAAGTGCACATCGTGTTTCAATAAACACCCCTCAAAGACTACTACTCTAGCACAGGAAGGCAAGCAAATAGTGATGTAACACGGCTAGCTAGCACACAGATCGTAGCTCAGCTGTGCAGGAAGCATGCATATGTATATTATATAGTGATGGTAAGGTGCAAAATACCGTGGGACTCCGGTCTGTCTCCGACACACGCACCGAAGGGTATTAAACATCACTCTATGAAATCCCGCGGGTCCTCGTCGCGTTTTTCTCGAGAGATGCTTGCAGCGTGACACTCGTAAAAAAGTTGGTGGCAGACGCGCGCTAGAGGCCGAGCAAGAGGAGCTGTTAAAGGGATTTACGGCGGATCCTTGCAGACGGTGGAGTGTGCGTTCTCCGAAAATTGTAAATCTAATGATTAAGTTTGAGGCTTTCTCGCTCTTTTTGCTGACGGAAGAAATATCGAAAAAATGTGCTCGAAAGTATCGCTTTGGAGTATCGCCGGCTTGTTGTGAACTTTTCGAAAGATATTCAGATGTGTTCTTCCATCTTTGACTCTTCTGCTATTTCACCGGACAAAAATAGGGCTTTTCAGAATGAACTTTTGTTCGAAATTTATTTTTATAAGAAGTTTATTCGAATGAGGGGTGTTTTAAAAAGTAAGGAAAACTTTTTTATATGTTAATATTTTAACATTTTTCGAGTTGAGCCCAACTCTTTATAGTTGACAGAATTGGACTCAACTTGCAAAATGTTAAAATATAGAAAATTGTCCGAAAAAAGTATGAAACCGTAAACGTCGCAACTATACTCGTCCGGCTGCCCCTTAAGTGTCTTTTTGCTATTTAAAAATATCGGATGAGGCAAAAATTGTTTTAGTCTGGCTCTTCATTTTATTTGAAGTTCAAAATTCTTTTCTAATAATATACAAAAAGGTTAGTGGAAAATGAGTATTCATTACAAAATCTCAGTTGATAAGACGTCGATTAAAAAATTAATGTTTAAAATATTCAATAAGGTTCCACACATGATTTCATCAGAACATGTAGACCCTTCATTAATCATAAAAAATATCATTATCAAAGCACTTCCGTGCGCTTCCGCTTTCTCGATAAAACTCACCGCCAACCGTAAGGCGCGCGTCCATCTCTCCTCGCTCGACTCACTTCGCAGCTCCGCGCGCTACTCTCATATACACGCATAACTCGTTGCACGTGTGCGAGTGCACACAACACGGCTGCACGCCTGGAGAATATATATCGCGCTCGGCGGATGAGTCGGTGCGAGAGAGAGAGAGAGAGAGAGAGAGAGAGAGAGCGCATACACTCGAATCACGTACACACACACGCGCATGGACCGTGTATACATTGTGCGAAAGGGGGAAGCACGAGCGACGGAACGGACGGACAGTAGACGCTGCTGTCGACGGGGGGAGGGCAGGAGCGAGACAGCAGCAGCAGCAGCAGCAGCAGCTTTAACTCTTCCTCCTCCCTTTCCTGCTGTAGACGCTCTCTCTCTCTCTCTCTCTCTCGTCCTCGTCCTTCCTCCCATCATACACTGCACACACATATACGCGCGGCGGCTTGTCCGACTAAATTTGGAGACGGCGCACTGCACGGCGACACTTAGCACCGGCGGATTGCGCACGTGCCCCATTGTTCGAGGTCCCCGCGCGACGAGGAGAAGGAAGAGGAAGGAACGATGTACAATGTGTGTGTGTGTGTGTGTGTGTGTGTGTGTGTGTGTGTGTGTGTGTGTGTGTGTGTGTGTGTGTGTGTGTGTGTGTGTGTGTGTG
>UELU01141858.1:0-13953 GCA_900490025.1 Megastigmus dorsalis
GTCCTGTGCTAGCTGAAGTCGATCTGATTTTTCGTTTTTCCTATTAATTGGAACCAGTAAGACGCGTTTTCGCATTGACAGCTAACCTCAAAATTACGGTTATATGTATATGTGTTTATAACTTTTAATATTTATAATTTTGCGTAATATCGGGACCTGGCCGGCGTAGTACTCGTTGCTATTAATCATTTTGTGCAAGATGGGGCTTATGTGATATATCGTTTTTTAAATTAACTGGAACATAGAAATAGATCGAACAGCCTAAGGAGGGGGGACGCTACTGCTTCCCCTTAATATAAATTTTTTTAAAAAGATTGGAGCAGTTTTACTCCTGTTATTAAATGCCATAGAAAATAAATTTTTTTCCCATTATGTATTTCTCAAAAGATAATAAATTTAATGTTTCCAAATTTAATACATGCTGTAGTAAAAATACTATTTTTAACAACAAAAGTTATAACCTAAGTTTTAAAACATAGGGTCTTAAATTTTAGGTAATTGAAAACTCTTTTAAACACATATTGTATAACATGTTCCGAATATTAAGTTGATAATATGAAAAAAACTAAAAAAAGCTGAATGTCAAAAACGGATTTTCAGTCATACAACAAAGGAAATCGATGAATTTTGAAAATTATTTTTCAGCCCCTGTCCCACAAATAAAACGAATAAAGTGAAACGAATAAATTATAACGACACACTGCAACTTAGGTTTATCTATAGGTGGATAGTCGGCATCAGGAAAGAGCGAGGATAGCTAACACATATTTTAAACATAGTGAAATATCTGAATTTTAAAAAAAATAATAACATTTAACAATTTACACTTGGCATATTATATTTGTGTAAGAACTTTCCAAGGTGATGAGCGACATATAAGTAATGACAAATCCGCACTTACCGCGAAAATAAAAGGGTCAAGTAGCACCTTAGATAATAGGTAGCAAAAGTATATTCATATTCTTTTATCTGTTGTATTAACGAGTTATAGAGGAAGTTTCTTCAACAAATTTTTTCTTCCTTTTTTTCGAAAAATAATTATATAAGATTATACAAATCATATCATTTATATTTCTATTGGAAATTAATTTCTACAGTAATTCCACTGATCAATGTATATTAGGATTTAATTATTACGTCGTAAAAAAATTTCAAATTAAAATTATATTCCGTTAAAAATTGTTGAAAAAAAAAATTGATTAACTGAATAATGAAATCATTGTTTAATGATGATAACACGGAGAAATAATGCTACATTTTTCTCAGTGAAAATGAATTCCAGTGGTAATTTAAGTTTTGTTACAATTAATAACTTCAATTAACTTTTTCTTGAAAAATCCATTCCAAGAATCATTCTTTAATTTGTTACACTTCTGTGCTCTAAATAATCGTCTAAATGAAATAACTTTTTGCCCACACTATTTTAATTGTAGCTCATTAAATCTGTAATTTGTCCAAATGAGTTATTGCGAAAAAATAAATCGAAAGTTCGTTCCTGGCACATATCGAGTTTCTCTCTCTCTCTCGTCTCAGTTGTACTTTTATTTCCATTTAACTAATTGCGCTTTACTTTGAACATCAAGAGAGAGAAAGAGGAAAGAGTAAAAAAGTAACATAAATTATGGGTCATTTTCCTAATTCCATCGTTCTTGAAAATTGTCGCGAGTTAATGCGTCACCTTCCATTAGAATCGCCAAACGCGTTGCGCGTAATTACAAATTCCACGTAAAGCAAAGAGAGGTAAAAGGGACGCGAGGCATTCCTTCCTTTTTGCACAGGAACATGTATACGGAGAACGAACAAAAACTTGACGGAAATCAAAGGGGTGCAGGAGTTAAAGCCAAATTGACAGCAAAACAAAGGATACGAGACGATTCGTTTGTAACATGACTCTTTGGGCGTACCGACTATGTGAAGAGAAAAAGCCAACGAGTGCGCAATCATTTCATTGCTACATTAGAACAGTTTCAGCCGCAACACTAAAGAGATGTTGTAATAGCCACGTTAGGCGTTATAACGTGCTAAAAATATTAGTCTTGTACATATTTTAAATTTAAAAGAAATTTAATCTTTGAGCATTATTCTTAATAGAAGTGACGATGAATTGTTTAAGCAAAACCATGCTCCCTTCTAAAATCAGGTACGTAAACTCCTGCAATAATAGTTGAAACGTGTACATGTATATATTTATTTCTATTCCTCCATTTCTGCTCTTATATGTGGATATATATATATATGATTTCAAGACTTTACAAACTTCCTTAAAGTGGTGTGCTATGGTCGAAAAGATTCCTACCTTACCAGTTTTTGCATTTAATGAAAAATATAAAAATAGAGATTAATTTTTAGAAAAAACTCCCTGTTAGTACCTTAGTAATGATGCATTCGTCATTCACAGCGATTTTCATCACGTAATGTAGACATCATTACCGAGGTGTTAACAGATTCTTTTAAAAAAATGTACCTCTATCTTTATATATTTCGTTAAATGCAAGAACCGGCAAATGTATCATTCCAACTATAGAGCATCATTTTAAATATCAAATTTTAAGGAAAAGCAATTAAAAAGACGATTGTTTGTCCCACAGCATCGCTTTCCTTAACAATTTACTATTTATAAATTTATTTGTTATAGATACAACACCGACTACATATTTTTCTGGAATTCAAAATAAATTATTTTGATCAATCAAGAAACGAAAGTTTATTAAATTTAAGACATAGTTTTGCTACTATACTGAAATAAATATGAAACTTTGTAGTATACCACTCTTAATTAAGACTCCAAGCACCACTAATAAAACTTTTATGAATCTTGCATACTTTTTCAGAATATAGATATAGAATCTACTACTTAAAGGTTATCATAATAATGTACCATTAAAATCCATCACTTTGTAAAACTCCTTTTAGATGACAACAAGCATGAATACAGACACCATTTTTTATATTAGAAATATAAATATGTTGATGCTTTATTGTAGTGTCAGGTTCAAATTAAAAATTGAACTAGTTAAATATTGCAGTGCTGTACAGCTCCGTTTATGGCATTTGCTAATTTTTTCAATTTGTTGTCGAAATTTGTCAATTTCGCGAGCTCCCTTTACTCGTTTTATTTTATTAGTTCTCATTTCTTCTCATTCCTTCTTAGTCAATCGGATATAGCTCCTTGTGGATGGTGCATCGGAGATAAGGACCTTGCGACTTGTGTCTTTGGCAGTATTTATCATTCCAAACCCTCACTGACTTTTATGAGTATTCGTGCGTGCGTACGTTTGTGTAAAACTATTTTGAACAATACGCATTTTTTCTTAATTTTTTGAGTTGTCTTCTCAGATAATTAAAAAAAATTGAAAATTCTGAAAGTAAAATGTTAAATTAGAAGTCTTGGTTATTCAGAATTAGTACAGGATGCGACGTCCCATTAAGATCTTTTAAAACAATGAAAATTTACAATAGTAAAAATAAAATTTTTAAAAGGCAAATTTTTAAGTAGTTGTGATAATAAAAATTTCATAATCCGTAAAAATTTAAAAATGATCATGTCTTGATACTCTTAACATTTTACTCATCGAGATACTTATCGGGTAACGCTAAATTCAACGGTAAGCATAAGACACGTTTGGTTTAGATTCGAATATACTGTACTTTATCCCAAAAATAGTGTTATTTCAAAGATAATTTCAAAATGCCGTAAAATTGCAAGGAAAATCGGAGAGAGCTTATTTGTTTTAAATTAAAGAGGAAGAGTTGAACTTTTATTTGCTATTATTAGAATGTTTGAAAAAAATATCCAACTCCGAGTGTATCGACAAACTTTATAAATCCAATCGAAAATTTAATAGCTGGATTAAAAGGTTGAGATTTCAACCTATAATTGATCTGAAGCTCAGTAATCATCCTTCAAAATTGAGTAATTTTCGATGCAAATTTTTTGGTGCTATACTTACACAAGCAAAACTTTTTTTTGCGTAGTATATTTAAGTGATGTTAAACTAAATTAAATTAAAAATCTTTTTAATATAAAATACTGGATCGATAACAACCAAATTTAAACTACTTATAATATCTTTGGGTTCTCTTCACAGATAACACAGGTTCGTAAAAAAATGTACAAAAAATACAATGTAGAATAAATGAGAAAGCCATTGGGAGATGTAAGAAAAAAGTTGTCTATCTAAGCAGTCAGAAAAAATGTCTCATATTTGACGTACGTTAAAAAAAATATATTACTTAAGCGCGGTTAGGTCTGGTTACTATTTTGACTGCAGAAGAAGACTCGCTGGTGCAGTGAATCATACACTGGAGTAAGCTTGATTTTATTAAGTATATACACAAGGGAAGGTGTTTAACAGTTTGCATGAATAAAGTTCCTCAATGGAGATACATCAACTACCACCAGAGAACTTCAAAGTACTTGTTCATTGGCACTTCACAGTGTCTTCAAGTTTCTAGGATATTTATGCTTATATATTTTTGTAAATATTGTCTTACTCTTATTGCTCAGTAATAATTCACGGGATTTAGTTAATAAAATAAGATATACTGGCTTAAGGAATCCAGATAACAACATTTTTCTATGATTCCATTTAAATAATTGCTAGCACTGAAATATTTTTTAAACACAGCTATATGCGTTTATATTTAATTCTTCCAGATTTTTAAAAATACGACGGGTTTTTAATTTTTTAAACGAAAATATTTATGCGAATTTTTGGGATTAATCGGTTTTTTCATTTCCAACTTAATTATCAACTTTGTTTTCATTTATTGTCGGTGTTGAAAATCATTTTTACAGCTCTATACGCTACAATCTCTAGTGGAAGTGTCATAGCTAAATTTCAGGATTCCATTTACAAAATCTTTAACTGAAAATCGTATTCATAACTATAATTAGAAAAACTCAAATAGGTATTTCATTTATTTCGATTTTTAATTAATGTGATAATGAAATTTAATTGGAAAAATATGTTCCACGATTTTTATAATTACAAAAATATCTCTATTTCTTCAACAGATAAATTATTAAAAAAAAACAAACTAAGGCTAGTGTCAATGTACTGATGTCAGTTTTTAATTGATATTAGAGGGAAAGAGATTACGACTATTAGCAAGTTTGCTATATTATTTTATGTTGTACACTTTGAATCAGTCCAAATGAATGAATAGTTTTCGACTAGGTTACTACATTGTTAATTCGAAATTATTTATGCACTTTGTAAATCTGCAAATCCAATATAATTTGGTAATCAATAAAAATGTACTATTAGTTTTGAATTTCTATTTTAAACTATTGATTGGTTTAGACTTACCAAAGCAAACTCAATCTGGTGTTACCAAGTTTCATTACGTAGTACGACAAGTAAGCTGTAGGCCATTACCAAGTCAAACTGCATACTGCAGTGTACAGAATGAAATATATTTTATGTACAGTCTAAAACCGACTTTAATTAAACACGTTCATAAAAAAATGCAAAAAATTTTATTTTATTACTTTATGACTACAGTTGTACAAAGGTGTAAGTGTCACGATTTCAAAATAAATTTGTATCTTGTTTTTAACTAAAACATTTTTAACTTTTTAACATATTTAAAGTATTGTAACTTCATAATAAGTGCAGGATTTACCGACTCCTTTGTTGAAATATATCTATATAATCACATAAAAAATCTACAAAATAGACCATTGCATGAAATTACTGCTATATGCCTCTATTCTATTGTATAAATTACATTTCCCTACATTTTAGTGAAATAATGATTAAAACCGTTGTATGCATAACCGTAACTATAGTAAACGAATTTTCCGGTATCAGAAATCACAATAAAAAAAACTATTGCATAACGCTATAAAAAAAATAGATTTCACGAAATTTGTTAATATACAGTGAACAAGTCCAAATTTATTCTTAAAAAGAAAACATTAACTTGAACAGCTATAGGTGAAATTTTTAAGAAATTAATTTGTTTCACATTTATTTACAGCAGCATGACGTTCCAAATGAAGGAAAAAAGACACGTACTTTCTATGCTCGTACGCAATGGCTATATGCATTTTGATCTGAAAACTTGAGTCGAGTTTAATACTAATCTGCTGTCTGTGCGTATGTATAATACGACAAAATTGCCGGTATGTTTTATTTTTATGCATTGGCAGTGCTGCTCACGGATTTACGACTTCAAATTCGAAAATAAAACTCGCTGCATAACTTGCAAATTATCCATTTCTTCCGATGTTTACTGCTCCAAAAGTAGGTCTGTCATTAGAAAACTAGCAGAGACTACTAATTTTGTACAAAACAGTTTTACAATCGAGACATAAACTATTGAGTGAGAATTTCTAGTATTAATATACATATACATCAGACAGAGTACATCGATTTATGTATAATTTTCTACGTGTAGAGAATATTTTACGTATTGTGTTACATAGAATATTATTTACTGTGCATATACCTAACACTTTTTTTAATTTAAAACTCTTGTGTACAATCAAAAGCTGCACAGACACAAAATTGCTATATTTCATGCAAAATGTATTCGCATGCAAAATTGAGAGAAAAATTAAATCAGACGTAGATTTATTACTTATATTGTGCTATATGTGATATTTTTTATACATTTTTATTTGTGGCCGATTAACGCTATGCAGATTTATCATACACTTGAGCCTTACACACGTATACAGTTTCGAAATTTAAAATCATAATACAGCGCAGTAACACACTTAAAAAACTCACCCTTCTTAATGATTCATGCAGATCTATATCCACCTCGTGAGTCTTGCAGTGCAGCATTCCACGGACAAATACTGCGCTACCTATACTGTATATATATATATATATATATATATATAGGTACATAGAATTTGCGAAACAAAATGCGGGCGCATATATAAGTAATATTGCAGGCATTAAATAGAGAAGCCGCGGCTTCACATATATTTGTTTCCAACACACGCATGCATACACATTCAAACATGCGCACACACAATACATATGACGGAGAGCTTAAATACACCTCCGCGACTCCAGGAAATCGTGTCGAATTGAAATTCGCGGAATCGCCCCATACCACCGCCTCCCCCCTCCCCCCGACCAACACCACGCACACCTACACTTACTATTCGCGGAAACGACAGCGGAGAAGCGCGGCTGGTGCAGTATACATGTCGATTGCCCGTCGCCCGACCGGCCCGACAGTGCCGAGGCGCACATATATATATATATATATATACATTAACACGCGGACTCTCGGTATTATACATATAGTCTGCTCTCGGGTGTGTAGTAGGTATACGGGAGGGACAGTGGCGCCATCGCGTTGGCAACAGGCGGCCGGCGCGCTTTCAAACCGCCGCCCGCCGCCGCTGCTGCTGCTGCTCCCGTCGGCAGCGTCGGCTGCTCCGTTCTATATGCTCTGCGCTCTGCTCTTGCGGGCCGCTGTACTTCGGCGAAACGACAGTCAGTGTGCCGCCGGCCTCCGAGCGCGTTATTTCACGGTTTTGCGCGCGTTGCTCCGTTTTGTTCTGTGTAAACTCTCTCTTTTCTCCCTCTTTATCTCGCTCTATCTCTCCCTGTTTTTCTCTCTCTTTCTGTATTTCCCCGTCTTCTCCCCAAGGAAGACTTCTCTTTTACTTTTGCCCAAAGCCGTGCGAGAAATACTATTTGATATTGTGAGCAAGAAGGTTATGTGTTGCTACGTAAAAAGAAACGGTGCAGTGTTGAATCGTGTGAGTCATTGAGTTTCCTACACTCGACATATACAGTGTGTAAGTGTTGCGAGGAAGACAGAGGAAAGAACCAAGGTGATTATTCCTCACATTTTCCTGTTTTGTTAGCGCTCCGTTTTTAGCCGGGCGAACTGACGAACGCGAGTGGATCCTTGTTTGACGACAAACACTGTGCCTGCGCTCGATCTGTGCTGTGTGTCTACTGTGCACTGTGCAGTGTGCGAGAGAGAGAGAGAGAGAGAGAGAGAGAAGCGCGTGTCCGTCGAGTCTCGCTCTCAGACTCTCGCGCACCTTTTATATTTCTTGCTGCTCCCCGAAAAATTCCTGCGCGTCCACGCGTCGGACAGAAAGAGCGAACGAGAGCAGCAGCACTGCCAAGGAAGAAAAGGTCCAGATTATCCTGGAAATCTTCGCAGTGGTATTATATATACGTGTGTATCTTGCTCGAGGATCTAGTTTTTCTATCGCGCGCGTGTGACTGTAGTCGGTGCAGTGCAGTGTCTCTCCTCGGTCCTCGCACACGTATTAGGAGCAAGACTCGATGTGGAAGAATATAACGAAGATGTGACCGCGAGATTGGAGCTTATATTTCCTTCCCCCTCCCCCTTTTCTTTAACGCGCGTAAAGCAAGAGTACAACCGTAAGAGTTTTGTGATATTTTAAACGTTGTACAAGTGCGCGGGTGAGTTGGCGATTGCCCTTGATTTTACGTTTTCGAGAGAGAGAGAGAGAGAGAGAGAGAGAGTGAATTAAAAAAAAAGGAAAGAGTCGCGACTATGGGGCGATTCTGGTTGATGTGCGCCTTGGCGACGACGCTGAGCTGCTGTTGGGCAGACGACAACGAGCTGAAGGATTATTGCTCGATGCACAGGTTCGAGAATCTGCCGGGAGGACTGAGGTTCACCAAGGAGGTCGTGAGCACCGAGTACGCCAACGTCGGCTCCTTCAAGGCGATTCACTGCTGTCTCAGGGGATACCGGAGCATCGAATGGTAAGTCGTCGTCGAGAGAATTTTTTTTCACCTTTAAATGCCTGCTGCTGCGGCTGAATCAGGGCAACGCGCGAAAATTGGCGTTTCGCAAGGTGGATCTCTTGGCGCGATTTAGCTGAGATACTCGGTTAGTTTTTTTCCTTCTCGCTGTTTAAGGGAAGGTTCGATGTGAAAGTGTGCGTGTATGTGTGTGCTAGGAACGTGTGGCTTTTGAGTTAATGCCGACGATTTGGTTTTCGATGCCTTTAGAAATAATTAGTTATTCGGTAATGATGCAGTGGAAATGACGTATTTTATTCGCGGTAGTTTACCCATTTAGGATTTTTCGATCGTTCCACATATTCATTTTGTAAGGATCAAAATAATTAATTATAAATACATGCATTAGTTTGATTATTCGTGAATTCAAATATGAAGGTTTTGCAAATGTTAATATATATCACGTTTCTGATCAAAGCGTGTTTTACTTTTGCTTACGTTTTGGAAATCTGAACTGTTTAGTATAAGCAGCTATTAATTTGAGTGCTTCATTATTATCATCGTATCAATTTACTGCATATGAATCACTACACTGAAACTTGTGTTGACCAATGCACATTACAAAAATATACGAAAATATATAGGTATGTATGGTTTAAAAGGACGTTGCCCTCGCGTGTTTACGTACATTCTCCAAAATATTTGAACGTTCATTTTTATCAAAGCATATGTAGGTCGTCATAAATGGATTTCTTCACTAGATAGGGAAGATCGTTTTTAAAGGGAAGATATTTAGGTAAAATGTAATATCTGATCTATATTCCTTGTCATTTAAAAAAAAATCTCAAAGTTAAATAGATATGAATTTGAAAAGTTTGAAATTACATTTATATAAGTTGACTTGTAAGAAATAACACATCAGGTTAAGCTTAAAAAAACAAATTGCTTTTTTTCCATTTGCAATATTTCCGTGAAAAGTGATTGCATCTTGGCGCACTCACGCTATAAAAAAACTTAATGATTTCTTTATAAGCACGCGTGTAATTAGGTATATTATTTCTAAAAGTTGCGCCAGCATTACGAGCAGAAACGCTGCTCAAGTCAAAAATGTAAAAGCGCGGGTATTTGCGGCGATTACTCATTGATCGATTGAGAAAGATTTTCTTCAAACTAATTAATATAACTGCTTCGTTACCTTATAACAATGTGTGATATCATACTGTGCATAAAAATCAAATAAACAAATCTGTTTGGTGCAAAAATAACGTAAAAGTTGATATTACCACCTTCATTAATTAAAATTGACTAGTATTGTCGTCGTAAACTACACAAATACGAGTATTTCCTTTTCAGTGTGTGTGTGTGTAATGTATGTGAGTAAAAAACGCTCAACTTTGTTAGAGATTGGTTCTCATTTAATTAACGCTATACATACTCTGATATTAACTATATACTACAACGTTTGTTTATATTTTTTCTGATTTTATAAATAACACCTAGAAGAATATATCACTATTTTCATTTCAGTCAAGTAAAAAATATTTGCATGCATTCATTAAGTAAAAATTCAGAGAAAGCATATATATGTCATATACTGATTACGTATAGTATAATAATTAAGGGGACGTCGGAGTCACTAAAAATTTAAATTTCCCGCCCTTATTACATCAAAATACCCACAAGGTTTTTCAAAGTTTTCTTTTTAACAAATTATCTAATAGACTCGAAATTTTAGGAGATAATAGAATGATCATAAATGAAGCGCGCTCAGCCCTGGGATTACCGATAAATTACATAAATGTAATATTATCTGTTTGAAACATAATTACCAAGTTAGAATCACGCCATCTCATGGATTAAATTGAAATTAGTAAAAATTAGATATTTTCTTCTCTAGCTTCCGTATTACTTGATTTTTGGAAAATGTCTGGGCTGAGCGCGCTTTATTTGTGATCATCTATCATCTCTTCAAGTTTCAAATCAATTGGTTAATTTTTTAAGTAGAAAAGTTTGAAAAACTTAATGCCGGTAAAACAGACGACTCCGACGTCCTCTTAAACCGTATAGCAATTGTAACGTTGAATACCGTGTAACATACGTGAAATTCCGCTATTGATACTGCACAAACAATATTATTCCAAGTTTTAAAATTTGCTACACTGCCAAATGGCATTTAACAAAACAACCTCGAAAACAACGCTTTAAACTCCCTGTACAATTTTATACACATGTAAATGATTCTCAACGCTACTCGATGCAAAATATAGTCCGATATTGAAATTCCATTTATCGACAATAACCAAAACACAAACAAACGACTGTATCAAAGCCTATATTCTCTTTAATGCGGGACAGGTAAGAAGTATTGATCCAGCATAATTTCTTTTCATCGAAAAATAAAATCCCGGAAAACAAAGAAAACACACTTGGTTGCGGCTTTAAACCACCGTTGGCTTCTGCTTCGCGGATTTGGAGCAACGGTGTGGATGTGTGTGTGTGTGTGTGTGTGTGTGTGCGTGCAGGGTTCGTCCTACTAGCGATGCACGTGTATAGGTATATATGTTATTTTGGCACGTGTGTCGGTTTCGTTTTCGAGAAAACATTGCCGCTACGGGTAAATATCGTCGCGGTGATTTTTCAAGGAAGCAGGTGCCTCGGAATTCCTTTTACAGGAACGATGGATACAACGACGACGACGGGGAGAACGACGAGTTCGAGGTAACTTGTACTTTATACACGCTTGAAGTATGATTTCAAAATTTGAGCGCTGATTTATAGTTTCCTCCGACACGTGACGTGCAACTATTTCACTTTTCCGCCCCCATTGCGAATGCTGAGAGTGAAGGAAAAATTGACTGATATCCAGAGATATGTTTAATGGTTTTCATCTCGATTTTTTTATACTCTACCATTCGAGAAATTGCGTTATTTTTCAATTTATTGTTTAAATCGACAATTATTACTGAATGCGTCTCTGATTTGTTAGTTCAGTTACCATTGACATCAATAAAGAATTTCAATAAATCATGGTTTTACTTATGCAAATGTGTAATTTATAAATAACATGAAAATACTGCCATCTTTCCAAGTGTGTAATTTTGTTTTGTAAGCTGCACGTTATAAAATATAAAATTCCTACTACAGCAATTGATATAGACCGATTCTTCGTACTGGGGAAAAAAATAGTAAAAGAGAGACAATGCAATTGAGCACATTTACACGTTAATTATCACATAAATAAGACCAAGAGGAATCATCACGTAATTAAATTCATAAACATGACTTGTGGTAAGCAGAACTTTGCAATTCGAATAGAATAATAACATTATTTACTTTGTAACTCGAGTATTGAAGTTACTCTTAAAGTATTATATAAAACATTTTTATTTGGCATTTATGGGAATGGTTAACGTAAATTTTTTAAAGAATCCAATTTATGTCCATGCAATTTATGTCCATTATGCACACAATATTATAGTCTAAAATTTAGTGTATTAATTACATTTGTGATGCAGAAACGACGAACGGAGCCAGCGTAGCGAATATATTTTTGATCGGTAAAATATGTTAATGCAAAACACATCTCCCTGCAGTAGTAAGTACATCCGAAAAAGCCAATCTACGGTTTCGGCCCGCCGTGCAATAAAATTCATATCGCGCGCGTTTCCCCGAATCACACGCTCGTCCAGCTCTCGATAAAACCTCATGCGGCCCTCTCGCCGTATGGCGCAACAAATGGAAATTTCGCGGAACCACACACAATGGAAAGGATCGTTTCTCGTATATTCTCGCAAAGTTCTAAAATGACACATCGACGATACGTTTTTTCCCTTCGCGTCGATCTGAAATGAAGCTGCAACAACGCATACCTTGAGAGAGTTTTTAATCGAGTCTTTCTGCGCGCAAAAGCATTTAAAATCAGTGAGAGCGAGTGAGAGAGAGAGAGAGAGAGAGAGAGAGAGAGAGGCTTGACTTGAGTCAGCGCCGAAACATGCGCGAGAGCATATATCGCGTAATCAGAGAAAAACGCTTGGTCGTCACTGCTGCCGCTATGCTGTGGAAGAGCGCGCGAAACTATCAAATCGCCTTTCTCCGAACTCGGCGTCTCTCGTTTTTCGCGAAATTATCCGCAAATCCGATTTTATTCAGTTTCTAGAACAGCGACTCTCACTCTCTCTTTCTTTCTTTTTTTATAAGATTATAAGAGAATGAAAATTAACGCACTCGTTTAGCTGCGTTTTTTGTTGGTTTATCTTAATGGCAGAGTGAATAACATTGGATAAATATTGTAACCATTATTGCTATATATTTATATCTGAACAAGTGTTTATTTCTCAAAGTGCATAATATAATATATACGTGAAGTTGTTATTGAATGATATTTTTTTTCCTGATCAAATACCGGGAAACCAACGTGGATTCATAATGAAACATTTTTGTCTACTGTCGAGCTGCAGTCGAGCGACACATTATATTAATTAATCGTATTATAACGCGTATATTAATAACATATTTTACAATTCTTCATCACTCGATCAGTATTATTTTTTTCGATACTCTGAAACCGGTATAACGGTATTACAATTAGCGCAAATTACAAACTTTATAATATAAAATTCGCGAAATTGTACCATTAATCTTCCTCGATATTAATAACCAAAGAACAATATCAAATATGTGTTAGAGAGAGAGAGAGAGAGAGAGATGCAGCAGGCTTTAATTTCTACGAGAGAGAGAGAGAGAGAGAGAGAGAGGGAAAGAGAGGCCGAGTATAGATAGGCGAGAGAGGAAAAAAGTTGCAATTTCCGGGCGACCGGTGCACACAGGAAGAAGAAGCAGCAGCAGGATGAAAAAGAGACAAAGTAAAGAGGATAGGACATTTCTTTCATCTTGCTCGCAATTTTCCGGACGTGTACCTTCGAGATTACGTCTCTCTTTCCCGCACTATATCCTCTCTCTCTCTCTCTCTCTCTCTCTTACTCTCGTCCAGCGTGCGTCTCTCGTCGTCGCCTACAAGTCGAAGGACCACGAGCAGAAATCCGTTTGTAAACAGGACCGCGTGCTGCTGCAGTTGCTGTCGCCGCTACCACCGAGTAAGGGGAAAATAGAGGAAGTCGGAGTATTATGGTCAGCCTTCACAATTATTAAAAATATATTAAATGCTTCAACATTTAAAGATTAGTCAACAGCCTTAAGGAAACCCCATAGCTATAAATGTACTCTTTTTCTTTCACTGATATATTTTTCTATT
>UELU01141858.1:13973-28371 GCA_900490025.1 Megastigmus dorsalis
ATATATATATATATATATATATAATGTGACATTGTGTGCCACTATTTGTACGTATACATGTATAATAATCTCTTGTCCGCGGGTATAATCGTTCGGACTTTATCAGTGGCCCCGAAGAGATAGGAAATGTATAACTTTACGGGATTCTCTCTCTCATCTTCCACTCCCTCCTTTGTGTGTGGAGAGCGCTTTACATGAAAACGGAATAGCGCGAAATTAATTAGCGGGCGAGAAAGAGAGGATTTCGGTAACTGATATATATATATACACACTTCCGTAGAGGTGCACTAACGCTATTCTGTGTGCCTGTACAATGTGGCTGTCTGTTTGCGCGATTAACTCTCTGTGCGAGAGCTTTCGAAAGGCGCAGAGCATCTGCGTGTGTTGGGTTGTGAGGGCCGTAAGTAGTTTCCGCTTTTGAGGAGTGGTAAAGGGTAGTCTTTCGGATACACTAGGATACAGTGCGATTTGAAAGGTAAACATCAAGTGTTTCTATGCGATTGAGGTTTTTTTTATTCGGTGTGATGTGAGGTATGAGGTGATTTTTGAGTAGTTATTTTTGGGTTCAAATAGTTTTTTAGGCAGTGAACATTTGGAAATAATGTAGCTTTAATGAGCCATTTTGTGCAAAGTATTCACAGTTAAAAAAATAGGTAGTGCATATTAACATACTATATTGGTAGTACGATTCGGTTCATGTAATAAACTTTTACCTGGTTTTAGATTTTTTTTTTGCATTTCTTTATTGTTTCTTTGATTATCGGGCTTTTAAATGTCGGTTTCTTTAATTTAGGTGGTCTGTTAATTATATTCTGGGAGCTGCATTACTTGCACTTATTTCTGAATAAGTGCGTTTAATTCCTGGGAACGTCGAATCTATTTGCATTTCTTCTAGTGTCGCGCTATTTTGCTTTGAGTCAGTTATGACGATTATTTCTTGTGAAATTGGTGTTACTTTATTGTCTATTTACACAAATATTAATCATAGCAAATTCATAAATAATAATATTTCATTTTATAATAGGACGATTGAATAATCCTAAACAAAATTTTGTGCAACTACTGCGAAGTTTTATCTCTACGGGGGAAATACGCGTTTTCATAACAATTATCACGAAGTGGTTAACGATTCACGCATTAATAAATGTTTGCTGTACTTTTTTCTGAGTATGTAAAGCAGCGGCTTTTACCTAAGCCATAAGCCTAAGACATAAGCGCACTTTTTACCATTATCGCCTCTTCATGCATGCATACCAGGAAACTACGGAAGCAAAGCGATATGTATACGCGCTCCACAATACATAATAAACATATACGTAGCGCAGCTCGTAATAGAAAAAAAGTTAAAAATTTTGAGCTCTAACCTCATGCATAATACAGCCTAAGAAAGTGTGCGGCGCGACCGAGAGATCGAGGACCTCGTAAATACTGCAGTAATATCGCGACTATATGTATATATAGGTAAACGTCGTCGCGTTGCCTCTATTCCCTGTGACTCACTACGTATCCTCTCTCTCTCTTTTTCCCGCAGTCGGTCGCGCACCGCTGCTCCTTGGATTTGCTTGAAACCGCTCGTGTGCCTATATAACTATATATAATATATACTCCACTCAGTTCTTACTCTCGAGCTGTGACGCGCGATTTGCGGAAATCTATTTTTAGGACTTTTCTTGCGAGTCCGCGGTTCGCGCGCAACAACATTTTCATTGCGATATTTTATGAAATTCTGATTTATTATTCTGGATAAGAATGGAAAATGTTCGAGTAGCGTACTTGTTGGTATATTAGTGTTTTTTTTTTCGTTGGCTGGTGTATAGTTCTTTTTCTTTTTAGCTGAGTCGTGGCCGATCGTGGAATGTTAATTTTGATGTAAGTGGAAAATTGTTGGTTTTGTTCCATTGAATACCGAGCGATCGACTGTAATTTTCTTTATGATAAGAATCTCAGGATTTTTGTTGCCAATAAGATCATTTTTTATTAAGAATGCTATGGACGATGAATGTTATAAATATGGATGATGATTATTAAGTGCTTGTATAATACAAATATTAAATAAATAGATAATTAATTAAGCATAACGAACTGACATAGAGTAAATACTATAATTATGCCGTTTATACATCGTGAATGTTTTAATTATACTGAGAAAAAGAATGTCTTTCAATAAATAAATCGTTCATTACAAGATGTAATGTATGATTTACTTACTCCGAATAACATATTCATTAACAGTTAGTCAATGAATATTTTCTTGTATTGAGTAGTTTTTGAAAAATACGTACTATACTGTAACTCGATAGTAAATGAATATTCAATTCGCTATATTCAAATTCACGTTCATTAACATTAAATGAATGTCATTGCTGATTAAAAAAAATCAAGTTTGATGATGTACGTGTATCTTGATGTTACTTTTAGGTTTTAGTGACGGTATAATTGGAGCTAATAAAAAGTTCGAATTTAAAACATTTCATAATGTAGGGAAGACCAGTGGGGGTAGGTCAGCCAAGAGCTGGTAATTCGAAAATGGCTCAGGTATAGTCAATCTACGGTCATGTCGCAGGTTCTTGCTGTGAATCTCACAGGTCGTCACTTGTCGCGAAGCAATGTAAGTTTTAAAATATTTTGTGTGTGGTTTTAAATAATTTGCCTTGCGTAAAAAATCGTCTTATTTTTTAATAAAACGTCTTATTTTTTGGTAAAATTTTACGTTAAGCGAACTGACCCCATTTGTTTAGCCAATTTACCTCGGACAAACTGTCGAAAATAATTGATGTAGCTAAAAATACAAAAAAAATTAGAAAAAATGCTCGGGGAACTTCAAAGTGACATTAATTATTTTTCTACTGACTTTATTGGTTATAAGAAATATTATAAAATATAAATAGCGGTAGTCCTACTAGCCCCTATCTCTCGTATTTAGAATTAAAAAAAATGACAACTGAAATAAATAATAAAAAAAGACAATTTTCCCACATTGAATCGAGACCGTCGCAGTTTCCTCAATGAAATTCCGCATAGGTATGCGAGACAAAACAACGTATTTCAATACATCGAACGCGCATAATAACGAACCTCGTGTCATTAAAAGCTTATATACAAAGGCGAAAAACGAGCCAAGCCGTCTGTTGCGCCTCTTACTCAAAAAGACTGATCGCGCGCGCCACCAGTCTATTCAATAAGTACAAAACAGTGTAATTTCTTCATTCATTCGTTCATTCATGGGCTGAAAAATACCGAGCGGACATATAAACGTATCGAATTTCGCCTTACATTGGGAAGAGTGAGAATAATGAAAAATGGCGCGCGCAGCGACGTCATATTTGGACAGGCGAACCGGAAGAGGAACAAAAAGCAATCGCGAATGGTATCGAGTTACCCATTTTCTTTCT
This sequence comes from Megastigmus dorsalis, assembly GCA_900490025.1. Classification (NCBI taxonomy): domain Eukaryota; kingdom Metazoa; phylum Arthropoda; class Insecta; order Hymenoptera; family Megastigmidae; genus Megastigmus; species Megastigmus dorsalis. The sequence goes on from UELU01141858.1 coordinate 17,366, forward strand.
CTCTCTCTCGTTGTTGAGGAATCTATAAAAATTCGGATTCGATTCGAATGAACTCGTTTGTGACAATGGAAAAAAATATTGAGCGATGACGAGCTATCAGCCAACTTATTTGTAGTTCTTTCCTCCAGAGTTCTGACGCGCCACACTTTGGTTCCCGTGATTTTCTTGTGATCGTCCCTTCGATTCTGATGATTTGTTTATTTATTTTAGTCCTGCGTGATGTTCAATATTATAAGATTGTAAATCACACATGCAAAAAGATCTTATAATATAAGAAATAATATAAGAATGTAGAACTTAAAATATTTAGGTAAATTCAATTATTCTCTTATTTAATTGTGCCTATAGTTTTGCCTATAGTTTGGCAGTGGCAAGTAACTAATTAGATAACGTGTTTCAATTTAATTTTATAATTTAATTTACCTTTTCATCCGGTTGTAGAGAACCCATTTACTTAATTTATTAATTCATTTACAACATTTTAATACCTCGAATTGAATTTGTGACCTTTTTTAATTATGTATGAATATTAAAACTGGCACTTACCTTCCTCAAAGTGAATTATTTATTTTAATTATGTACTTTATACGTTGGAATTTTTAAAAATAAATTAAAATATATTTTGTAAAATAATAAAAAGTATAAAACAAAATCATATCAACACTTATTGTTCATCAATATATTCAATATAAAGTTCCACAAATCAACTTCAGGATATAATTGTTGCTATATCATATATATATATATGTATTAATCTTTACTAAAATTCTTAAATTTTTAATACATATCTGCTTATTGATGAACAGAGTTTCACGGTTCACAAGAATGAAAATACTTTATTTTACTATTTATTTTAACAAATCCAAAATTCAAATACGCAAGCAAATCAAAAAATAAAACACGTCCGCACGAGTTAGTGGAGAAAATCTACACCTTTTTTTTCGAAAAATCGACTGCTTCATGCATTTACCATCTCCTCCATGGCGGCAGTGGTCCTCTCTACCTTTTTTCGAAGAAAGCCACAAAGAGGCTAACAAAGGTGCGCACGCGAACGAAACCAGGAAGAGCGGGAGCGCGCAAGAATAAGGCGACAAGGATAAAGAGAGAGGGAGAGGAAGAGAGGATCTTTCTCGAGAGGTCGAAGGGAATCCATTATAATGCAGAGAGACGAATGGATGCCGCGACTGGGCGTCCCATTGAGAGGAGAAGGGAGTGGGGGAAAAAGGTACTAGAGAGGCAGAGAGAAAGAGAGAGAGAGACTTTGGAAAATGAATGGAAAATAAACCTGGGAGGAGAGCGATAATAATGCGAGAGATGCGAAAATCATTGACGGCGTTGCGACGTCGTCAGTTCTTAGCTCATTGAACGAAAAAGTATAGGCTCTTGTGTGTCGCTAGCTGCCTGCTTGGGGTTTGTTAAACCGACTGAATAGAAAAGCAACGCTCGCCGGGGAAGTTTCTCATTTTTCTCTCCCGAGCGAATGCGGTTGTAAAAGATCGACTCTTGACTGTAAGGTGACTAAAAAATAGTTATAGGATCTCTCCAGCGGATTAAAATGGAAATCGTACATAAAAATTTTTTACGTATTACAAAATATTATATACTATAAGATTTTTATTCAATATTTTGTCTGTTAATTTTTTATGAACAAAAAAGAAGACTAAAAAGATTGATCTCGGCCAACTGATTTTAAATGCTTATTTATTAGCGAAATTTCGGGAGTGTCTGTATACTCCCCTTTTCAGGCTTAGCTGAGTTAAATAAATTCATTGTCACGTAGTCTTTCATATAAAAGATATCAAAGTAGTTAACTAAAAATTTCCAAAAAGTTAAAATTAAAATAGTTAAAAATTGAAATTGTTAAAGATTTGCTCCTGAGTCTCATAACACATAGACTTTCTATGTCGATTGCGAGACTCGAGATATCATTCAAATTTCGCTGTAAAGTACTCTACGCTTTTAATCTTTAACAATTTCAATTTTTAACTATATATTAATTTTAACTTTTCTTATTTTTAAGTTGTCTCTTCTGTCATCCAATCCAACTCTTTTTTTATGACATTCAAGTTAGCTTCACAAATTTAAAAATTACAAGTTAATATAAGTATAGTTATACTAAAGCATTTTTTACTTACTATGGAAACCGACTGTTCAATTTTAGATTTAGCCAAATACGATAGCAGTATTTACAGGTCTATACTAAAATGCACTCTTTAGCTACTGCGCAAACCTCGAATATCTTTAGTATCCCTGACTTTAATCCTAAAATAATATTGAACTACGCCAAGGTAATCCTTAGTCAAATATCACCTGGATTACTCTTACGGTAATAAACACTGCATCTTCCTGTCTTGTGTATTTACGGTAGGTGCTCAACAGCTAGAACAAAAAAAACTTATCGCTATAGCGCTATAATTTTGCTCTTCCCACAGTAAAGCACTACAACTCCGTCTTTCTTCTTCCTCGCTGACGCTCGCGTATATCACTTGGTCACCAAAGAAATCCAGGAAAAGGTTTAAAGCCTGGCGCGCTCTCGCTATTCTAAAAGGAGCTGCGCAGAAAAAAGGGAGAGTAAAGTATGCGAGAGATCATAAAAGAGCGAGAAAAGGTCTCTCGTCTGGTGTATCTATTGTCTTCGAGAGCAGCAGAGGACAGTATTTCCCTCGCAGGCGTCAAGAAGGCTGTTGGTGTCTTTCTTGATCGCTACTCGTATTTACCTGAGTTCTGTACGTTCAGTCAGCGCGAAATCGGACCTTGTGGCGCTCGCCTATGGAGCAGAAAAAGAAAAGAGATTCTCTAGTTGGAAGTGAATGGGAGGGACCGTGGAGAATGATGCAAGAATTTACACGAAAGTTTGGCTTGGAATTAAGACTGTTCTTGGTAATTAAGCCATTTATGCGTGTAAAAACATTAATTTATTCAAACAAATCAATTTAATTAAAAATGAAATTAATTAATTCCATTATAGTTTTATTATTTGAAAAGAATATTCAATTGAGTTCTGATAAATAAAGTAAATATTTGGTTCAATTATTGAATTAATTGAGTTAATATTGCCTGTTATTGAATCAATTTTAAATTAATAAAAGGAATTGTGCTATATTATTAAATTAGTGAAATCAATTTAATAGGAAAATAAGTTTTTTACCTTCTGAATTGTTGATTTCGATCAATTAATTCACGGAATTCCAGCAGTGAAATTTTTAATTGTAGCAGACAATATCAATTAATTTTATTTCCAATAAACTAAATATTTTATATAATAAATCAATGGCGGACGTTGCTTTCATTGCTTACGATTTGAATTATTCGCGACTATCATAAAATATTTACAAATTAAAAGTAATAATCTAAGCGTTGTAAATAATAAAAACCGAATTCCTTGCCAGCTGAGAAAAATATGCTCTAAATTATAGTGAAGATATCTAAAGTTATATGGATACGTTAACCCATTAACGCCCAAATGTCGATTTGTTCTTTTCAACTTTCGACGTTATAATTGTTAATGTAAATATCCTGGAAAAAATTCAAAATACAGTGCTTCCAATAGTATAAAGTCTCATCTTTCAAATGCCGGTGCCAGAATTGACCTAAATTTTGTTTTCAAATATTCGATATTTTGAATGTGGAAAAGCCTTATTGGGAGTTTATTATTTAGATCAAAGGTGACCTGAACATCTCTTCCTTGAAACCTAGTCAAAATTTTTTTATTTTGTTCTTTAGTAGCCAAGATATTGCTCTTTAAATATTGAGAGTAACGTTAATTACCTAAAACACCTCCTATTTAAATTTTTGGAATATATGATTTAAAGAAATTTTTTTTTCCATAAATCTAACCAATTTTACTATAAAGTTTGTTTCCTAAGCTTTAATTTCTTTTTTTTTTTTGACTCTGCGCGATTTCTTCAAGCTAAGATATTACAGTTTAATGAAAAAAACTCATGTTTTGATATTTTCGTAAGTTGCACCAAAATGATAGTATCTAGGTTGGTAGTTTGGGATTATCAAATCTTCAAAATTCGATATCTTGGCTTAAAAAAAAGCTATAGATTCGACTAAAAAAGAAATTAAAGTTTAAAAGATAAGCTTTCAAATGAAACTAGCAAGAATAATAGCAAAAATTTTCTTATACTATATAATTCAGAATTACGGAATTTAATGCTATTGCCAACGCTTAAATTGCAATATCTCGGCTTCTAATGAATAAAATAAAAAAATTCTGACTAGGTTTCAAAGAGATGTTCCGATCAACTTTGATCTAAATAATAAGCACCCCCTAAGGCTTTTCCAAATTCAAAATATCGGATTTTTGAAAAAAAAAATTTTAAAAATCACGTATTTTTCCCGAAAAGTAAGTATAACTTTTAATTTAATGTTTAGGTCAATTCTGGTACAGACGTTTGAAAGATGAGCCTTTTTACTGTCGGAAATACTGTATTTTGAAAGTTGAGAAGAAAAAAATCGACATTTGGGCGTTAATGAGTTAATGGGTTAAAACAGCAAGTTCGAATAAGTGCATAGTCAAGGTTCCACAATATTAGGTTAGAAGTATTCAGGTTTTGCTCCAAATTGAATTTTATTGTCATGGTGATTATCTGCAGTGCTAAATGTTGGGATTAAACATCTGATTTTTTGAGTCTTAATTGATAACCATTTAACCACTTGTGGTTATATAAATCAAAATGTTATGCCTATTGAATAAAAGAAGAATGTTCCTTTATTTCCACTCATGAAAATTATTTAAATATGGACGAAAAAATCAAGGTCTTACGAAAGTTAAACTGAACAAGAAAGTTTACGGCTCTAATTATCATTTAAAGGTTTTGAAAATTACCGGTTCCAAAATATACCAATTTCGAAATTGTGGAAGATAAAAACCGCCTCAATTTAGGTACCAAACAACTGACAGATTACTGCAATGTTCTCTCAAATCAAGGTTTGGTCTCTGTTCTTTATTTCAATTTGTTACTGGTCTATATAAAAAAATTATGTCCTTATTACTCCCAATACAATTACGGTTTTATATCGAAGAAATAAAATTCACGAATAAAAGTAGCTTTCTCGCTTTTTTTTTAACTTTCACGATTACGATATAATATCCTGCAGATACGTCAAGAATCAGAGAATAATAAGAGCTAGAAAGTTCCAAACTATAATTGAACGTTACGCATTTGATTTAGGAGACTTTGAACTTCCTGTCTAAACATTTAAGTTTGATTAGTGAATTATGTTATTCCCGAAGCCGCGCGAATTCTATTAGTATATATCTTAAACCGCTGTGTCGTCCTCAACTGCGGATTAAAGCTGCTCTAGATTGCAGCTTAGCCATGAGTTTTTAACTAACTTTTATATAACTCTGGATTTATTAGAGTAAAAATAGGATGACTTGGTGTAAAAGGGAAATATCTATGTATTTGAATGCTCAGGTATTTCAGCTTATGTGGACGTATTTTATTACGCCATAAGAATTAAAATATTTAAAATAGAAAATTATATAGTATACAGTCTTACATATATATTGATACATAATTAAATTTTTATATTAAACTTTAAAATATGACTGTCATGTGCCAGTGTAATTGCAATTTAATTACGTTTATTATTATATTTATTTCCGTTTTATATTAATAAAATTATATAATTTTAATAAAAGTATAATATCAATATAGTATCAATAAAAAACTATGAATAACTTGTCAAAAAAGTAAAATCTAACATAACCCTTAAGCTACAACCATCATTTTCGGAGCTATCGAGAATCGAGAATATTTTAAAAGCATGAAGTTTGTCTAAAAATGACACGAACAGATCATCGCTACCAATTAATAAATCTCAATGATTTTACGCAATGTAGGTCGTCGTAAAATGACGCATCAAATTAGTTTTATAAATCTCCATTCGCTTGTTCGCAAAGACAGCGAATTAATTAGCTTCCTTTTCACGTGCTTCAACATAGTCTGTGTGTCTGTGTACGAATTCGCCGACTCTCTCTCTCTCTCTCTCTCGCAACACACAGAGGCAGCGCGGCCCAGCCTCTTTTCGCCGTACGCGTCTCGTAAATCACATTCGCAAAATTATTAATGTTTGCGTAAAAATACACACATGTCGTCGAGGCGCGTAAACATGTCGAAACACGTACACACACAGTCAGCGGCAGCGAGCAAAGAAAGTTGCTGCACGCGCGCACCTCAGCGGCCGGTACAATGACAGCAAATAGAAAATGACGTCTCGCGGTGAGGCGCGCTGGATATAATGCGAGTCTTACGAGAAACGGAATTCAATTTTACGACTTGCGCGCGCGTGTGAAATAGAGGCGAAAGGGAGCATCGTCCTTCTCTCTCTCTCTCCCTCTCTCCCTCTCGTCATTATTGTTACAGTATGGGACACTTGACTGGTGTGACGAATGCTATGCCTGCGCCTCTCCCTTCTTGTTATACCTCTTGGCTAGAGAGGTGCTTTTCTTCCCCTCTCTCGCTCTTATCCTCCTTCCGCACTGTTTTTACATGTCAAGTGGCCTGCGGCCTGCGCCTGCCTGCGAGTGGTTTTACGATCGGAATGAATTATTGCCCTCGGCCGCCGCGCCGCCGCTGCCGCGCGATGGTAATGACTTGGTTTAGTGAAATTTCGCGCGCGGCTTCGGGAGGTAAGGGAATTATTCCAGTTACTTTTTATTTCTCTCGGAGCAGCAGCGGCCACGGGATTCGCGCTCGTTTATTCGGAGGTTTTCTGCAATTTAAGAAATCATTAATATTTCAGCTCGCCGGTTTTGTTGCCGTTGCTCCGCTAAGCTGTTTCGAGTTTTACACTTTAAAACTCGGTTAGGAATGCTAATTTTTTTTGCAGAAAACTTGGAACTGGATGCTGCTGCTTTGGCGTGGAATTATTTTTACTTACTGAAACCCTACACCGGGAAAGTATGAATTATGAGTTTAATAATGAGGAAATTAGAATTTGAAAGCAGATTTAGGAATATTTGTCGATGTTTGTGGTGTGTATAACGAACGGTGATTATATCAGACTTTACTATCAATTGTGAGAAGAAACTATACATTTTTAACGTGGAGATTAGATTTATGTGTAGATTAGAGAAACCAAGTCAACAAGTCGGGAAAATATCATTGGCTACTGTTACAAAGTAAAACTTGAAGTAAAGAATAGACAAAGCTATAACTATACAAAATGTTTCTGACTAAGTAAATCTTTTAGTATAAAATGTATTTTGTAAATTATTCTATACAAAAACATGATTTTACACGTACGTAATTCGAGTAATTGTATTTATGAGCAAATATTCATGATAACTCGTAATATTGATGAATTTGACCGCGTACCGTTGGCCAAGAGCTGCGCGTCAGCTGAGCAGGTTGTAATGCTGTAAACAATCAGCTGATGTCGACGCTGCTGCCAAGTGTGTGCTTGTTGATGTTTATTCCGAGAACTGAGTATGTTGTATTTATTTAATGGAAATATCTTATTCATTTGGAAGGCAACACATTTAGTATTTTCGACTATGACTCTGAAAATTAAATATTTGAAGATTCCATACAAAATGTTTTACTTAAAACTATATTGCGTAAGAGTACATAAATTTATTGCTTATTCTGATTAAATTAATACAACTTCATAAGAGAGTTAATAGAATTGTGCATTTTACAATTAATTGAATATTTAACGAATTTAATGGAAACGAATACTAACTGTTTCTATAATAATTAAATACTTCAAGAGTGTAATACCCTCCTTAAGTAATTACTAGTGCTGATAATAGTATTATTATGTAAGAGCGAAGAGAATTAATTATCGGATGGAATTTAATTGTCTTAATTTAATAATCTTATTTTAAAAACCTATATAATTAAAAAATGCGTTATTTCATTTTCATTTTTATTTTCTTAATATCTGTATTTGAATAGTAACTCAAAATATACAAAGAGCACAATACTAAATAATTTATTTGCGCGCTAATTGACCCCAGTATGTAGCGTGAAACCATCAATACTTATATTTTGTAGCATTGAATTTTGCTTGCACTAAGAGACAAATTATTAAGTTACAATTATATATTGATGGATAATTGCTGATATTGTAGTGAATATACGCAATTATTATTCAAATGCTTCGATGAATATTCTGCCCTATAAAAGTGTCATTTCTTGAAATAAGCGGGGCATCAAAATGGACCGGCATAATATAAAAAACATAATTCTAAATGATAAGCTGAAACCCAACCAGTGAGTTTTTCAGAGTGTACATAGCATATTACACAACTTAAGGTTTTAGTTAAAAAGAATAATAAAGTTTGCGTGCAATTAGTGCCTCCACGACGTTCTCTTTAGTTTTAATTAAGTTGGCTGTTGTGATTTTCTTTTTTCGGTCGGGTGGCGCGGCGGCGGTGGCGGTGGCAGAGAGACGCGTAATCTCCGAAAAAAGAAATAGCCAACGATAACTCGAGTTTAAGAGATTAACGTTTGGTACCTTGAAAGTCGATGCCAAAAGTACTTAAGCCGATTTACCGTGAAACTTCCACTTGATACAGTAATTTCCAGGAAGTTTGAGATCGAGGTTATGTTTCAAGAAGTTTGAAAAATTTAAGAGTAATAAGAGCCTCCTTAAAAGCGGAATAATGTTTCGCTTTTTCTTCGGAATGGCATATATAGGTGGAGGAGCGAGAGGATGAAAAAAAGAAAGCGGACGAAAAAAAGGAAGGGCGATATTCTCTTGCCTCTTCTGCAGGTCTGCAATTTTGTGCTCCTGGCAGGCTTTTCTATAGAAACTGCGCGAATTCCAGAAGCGCAATCGACTCCCAGTTGTCCTGTATAATTTAAATAGACAATCGGTGGCGGTATAATGCATATACTTATATACGCGACTACGTTTCGATGTAATACATTATATATGCTTTTTTTCTACTTCGAGACATCAGGCTTTCCGTGCGCAAGATTAAGAAAGTGTTCGTTTAGTCTTTGTAATGGCTGGCTTAAGCTGGAATTGTATATCCATTGGAAGATATATAGTACGCAATTGCATTATCTAACGCGCGATTCTTTGTAATATCTGGGAATCTCACGAATGCACGAGTCTCAGGAATGTTATTGTACAGCCAGGGAAGCGTATACGAGTGAAAGTTTGTGAATATTCACATATAATTACCGTTCGTTCTTTTTTTTTACGGCTTAAAGAGAAAAACCGACAATTACCGTGCGTATGAAATGTCATTTGTTCTGCGTGATGAATCAGCCGCGAAGTGAATATTTTGCAACATCGCAAAGAAACACGTATACGCACAGTATGAGATGCGCGTACGAAGAAAGAGAAATTCGCGGATTCGCTTTCAAGTGCTTTTATAAATACTCGAGCGAGAGATCAAAGCAAATAAATCGTATATTAGTTTCAATTGCCAGGCGCGAGCGATAGCTTTGGGCGGTGACGTAATGTCTTCAGTGCCTTTAACGGCGCTCATTTTCATTGCATTAAAATTAAGGATTCCGTGCCGCGTGTGCTGAAGAGAAGCCGCGCAAAAACAACGTAAATACACGCTTAATACCGCACCGAAGCACCATTTATCGCAGCTCTTCGGACATACGTGCGTATGTACACTGAGTTGGAAAGAAAACAAATGGACGTGGAAGTACCTATTATTACCAGTGATTTCAATGATGTATATATATAGACTCGTACTTGAAGCTTCCTTTTTCGCTGTATACGTAGCGTATTAAGAGTCGGTTATAGAATATTGTAAGAAATGAAGATCATTTCTTAAATAAAACCAAATTTTCTTTAGATTTTCGTATCCGGGGGCTTTTCCTATTTGGTAATCTAATAGGAAAATCCAATTTGATTTTAATTAAACTGGAATTTGCTATATAGGGAATATTAGCATTCGGCATTATCATTGAAGTTCCGAATTAATAAGCAAATGGAAGACGAAAAGTCATTATGAATAATATGCTTTTTTGCCATAAAACCTACGAACAGCAAAAAAAATGAAACTCGACCGAGCACACTTGTATCGGCAGTGCCATCCCCGTTCAAAGGGTTAAAAAATCAATTCGCCTGAATTATTGTCATTCATCTCGGCGCCCCTAACCGCAATACTCCATAAAAAATGGTGCTACTGAAATATTCAGCAGTCTTTGCGCAAACTGAACGGTAAAACTACAAAAATATTAACCCCCTATACACCCATACATAAATAAATCGCGAAAAAAATCGTGTCTTCTCTCACCTCCTTCGCGAGTTTATTATAACATCGATCCGTCGACGTCTCCGTGATGGAGTGGCGAGAAAATGTAAAATTCTACTCGAACTCCACGCTAGGGCATTCCCTACTTTTCAGAAAATATCAAATTTTACGACTGCGAAACAGCGGCGGCAGCAGCAGCAGCAGCGCATGTAGAGTACGTCTATATCTATTTATCCTGGCATAGACTGCTTCTCTATAGACCGCATTCGAGACCGCATTTCCTTCCGCCGCCACCGTCGTCGCTAGGGGACAGTCTTTCCGAGAATCCAGTCGGTGGCGCCGGAAAAAAGGAGGCAACAAAAAAACGGGCAGGGAATAGGCGGAGAAGGGACGTAATGACTACAGGTGAAATCACCGATCCGCGAATTCCTACTGTTGCTCCTTGCTCTTTCCTCTTTCGCCTGTACTATACCTGCGAAAGAGAGCGGCTTACGGTTTTACGGCGCTCGGGAGAGAGTCGCTCGATTTCAATCGAGAGCGCGCACCGCGGCGCGAAGGACAAAAGAGACTCGCTTTCGGGGAAGCCGCGCGCTGCACGGTCTTTTTTACGATAAAAATGGCGCGCGCGAGGGATTGAAAGCGACGTTAATGGCGGCGAACCTGCGGTAATTGCGATGATAATGATGCTAATGACGATAATAACGCCGCGACGTTGTAACGAGGTCGATGTAATTTGCGCGTATGTGAGTGCAGTGTCTTTCTGCGGAGTGTGAGCGTCGTCCCGCAGTTTTTCCCGCATTCCGTCTCCCCCCCCCCCCCCCCC
>UELU01141858.1:28391-41342 GCA_900490025.1 Megastigmus dorsalis
TTTTCATACTCTCTCATAGAACGCATCCGATGGTGTGTTTTGTATGCATCAGCGTGGACTTTTGTTGGAATGCTTGCAATCGCGCCGGGGTTTTCCAGTGCTGAAAGAGCTTAAGAGGCGGGAGTAGTTGCAGCAATATTTTTAGCAGGATCGTGGACAGAAAAACCCGGAAAAGTCTCGGAAACTACGGAATAATAAGTCGCGCGAGCTCGCTAATGATTTACCGGTGCGATTCTTTTTTATTTTTAAGTTTAATTAGCTTATGTATCGCGTGCAACTGTTGCTTTGAAAATATCTGAAACTGCGGAAAAAGGAACTTATATATAGTCTAATTGCTGAAATTGATACAGTATCATTAGTTTTTCCTTAATTAGTAAGTAGATTCCGGAAAGCAGTGCGATAAATAACTTGCGTTATATGACAGGAAAAGTAAATCGCTCAAAAGTAATTAAGGCACTAATTTTATGTTAAAGTTGACGTGTGTGCGGGTAAAAGTAATCTCCTTTCGTATAACGCTATAGGAACGCGTGTACATAGCGAGGGAGAGAGAGTGAGAGTTAATTGGGTGATGATCGAAATTTCGATGTATATAGCAAGGGAAGCGATCCTTTATTCAGACAGGATGAATTTGCACTTTGATGAAGACGATAATGTCAAGATGATAGTGGTAATATTAAAGTGTCGGTTTTGAAATATATTATTATAAGCTCGCTACCTGATAAGTTGGGCTATCAATGATGTGCTAATATTATTTTTATTAGGTACATATACGGTAAAACTGAATGCAGAAAATATAGTCAATTGATTTTTATTGAAAAATTTTTTAGATACATTCAGAGATTAGCACCGTATCAGATGAGGACAGTCTAGGTATAATGATGTAGAATTTGGCTAACCCACAATGCCCATAATAATAATAAGAGTGATTCTATATTCTATATATAAATGTACTTATTTATCAGTTTTGAATGCTAGTAAAAGGACTGGGTGCTCTAGACTAAGGCTTCTTCAGTTTATACATGCAGAAACGGCTCTGTAATCCCACTAAACTTATGGTTTAGATAATTTATTAGTAGCTTTTTTTTGCGTATCTTATCGAATATTCTAATTTTACTGATGTGCATAAAAAAAGCAATTTGTGCACGCGTACTGGTATAAAGTTGTTTTGTTTGGCCAATCGCTCTTTAGAAGATAAAAACTTTCAGGCAGCAAAACACATCCTGTGCGTGACCTCGTATCCAAAGAAAGAGAATTTATTCCTAATCACAATAATATAGAACATGAAAATGCAAAAGTTGATCACAGTTTCGAAACGTCCATATTTCTAAGTTTTGGTGTTAACCGCCTAAAATATATATATATATAGATACAAAAACGGACACACACGCCCACACGGACAGGCATTCGGAAACTCGAAACATTCCCTCCACTATGAATAATAATAGAAACAATGCCAGTCCGCGCGCACACGACTCTAAAACTTGGCATTGCCCATAAACCGAGAACGTATAGGTTGCGCGAGAGGTGAGGGCAACAGCAACAGCAGCAACAGCAGTGCTGTACGTTCATAAAATAAAAAAAAAAATAAAAAAAAAAGACAGACTACACAAAGAATATAATCGAACGATGACGCGAGACTGCAGTACAGCAAAAATAAAACTTCACGACTGTGTACCTCCTTCCACAGAAGATGCAAATCGGCGTGCCTCAAAATTGGTCCGTACATATTCGCCGACGGAAAAATAAAAGCAGTATTATATACACAGTATACAGGTGAAGAAGGGAAGATAATAATGCGGAGACTTGAAGGATATCGCGTGTGCGTAGAGACACGCAGCGCGCGAGACGAAAGTTTTAAAGGAAGCCGTTAATCGCTTCGCGGAAAGTCGTTTCGCCCTCTGCGTTATGTGCGGATGCGCGCCTCGTGGACGCCTCGTTTCCTGACGCGCCGTTGCTTCTCTCTCCCTCTCTCAGACGTTATTATAACGATGACAGTGCAGAGGCATTACTGTATTGTTGTCTTCCCCGACGACGACGACGACGACGACGACGACGACGACGACGACGACGACCTGGCGTACACCTGCAGGCGTTTTAACGCGCGAGAATTCTTCCGCTACTGCTGCTGCTGCTGCTAATGCTCTCGAAAGGCCGCAGTTGGAATTCGCTTTTTTTGATGGTGTTGAGGAGCTGCGCGAATCGGCTTCGGGAAAGTTAAGGGGCTGGTCTAGTTTCCGATGGAGGTGATTTTCCGGGACTCAAACAAAAGAAATCATGCGGTAAAATATTTTAAAATTTTAAGGATATATTTAGATACTATTGGCAAGTTAATTCACAAAATTTCATGAAAAAATATCGACTGTAAGCCGAGTTATATGCTCCGACATCGAGTCATCCAAAAATGAAGTAGTAAATCGGCTGCAGTTGTAGAGGTCCTCACAATGCCAGTATCTGAAAAATTTTTGTCTCACGTTAAACTAGATGACTTTCCCCGTACCATGAACTAGGATCCTTTGAAAATATTGAAAATTATAAAAATGGCAGCGTTTTGAAAAAAAAATTCAATTTTTCACAAAAAAAACTCGTTTCTTGCTCGGCAAATTTGTATTTTTTGAAATATCAAAAAAATCCTAGTTCATGGTATGTAAAAACATGTTACGAATATTCGTGCAAACTTTCAAATCGATTCGTTAGTTTTTCTTTGAGCTACAGCTGCAGCCGTTTTTGAAAATGCAGTTTTGAGAAAAACGCGTTTAAAATTTTGACAATTGATTTTTCGGTTATAAAATTTAATTTTTCATACTTACAGTTTGGGAAATTATTCTCCGAATAGTATACTATCGAAATAGGCAAAAAAAAATCGATTTTTTGAAAGTGAGAAACTAGACTGACCCCTTAAAGGAGGTTGAGAGAAAAAATTTTCTCTTGTTAAATAAAGAGCTATTTTCAACAGCGGATTCTTGATGAAATTTGTTACAGCTGGTACTTTTAATCACCATTTTTTATACAGTAAATAAATCTAAATGTATAACTTTATTTCATAGATTTTAAAAATATCTTATACTGATGGATCTATAGTGCTTCAATTTAAATAAATGCTCGCTTCTACAATAATACCGATCTATTTTAAGTTGGGTTGTTTATGCACTTCAAAGATTTATTCTCAAATATTCAAAGCACATACATTTTATTTACTATATACGATGTCTCTTTATAAATATTTCTGATTAGTTTTAATTAGTAAGTGCTGGAATTCATTTTGTTCCTAATTCTTGGTTTGTTTTAATTAATCATTTCTGCATCCTTTTAATTGAAGCATTTTTTAATAACCGCCTTAAATAGGAAGAAGCTTTAGCTCATTAATTTTACTTTGCTTCAAGGACATTACAATTCTCAATTGAATTCCATCAAAAACAAACTTAAAACTAAGTATATATATCAAATTAATCATCATAAAATTTTAGAACAAAAATGAAAAAAGTTTTAAATATACGACTTTGATATTTGCATCGTTATATAGAATTCACTTTTGTTTTTCATAATAACAGCTCTTTATATATGACAAATGACAATAATTGAACTATCTTTTAATCAAATATATCAATAAATAGACTAATTAAAAAATATTTTCGTTGCCTTCAAACGACACCAACTTCAGCCACATCTAAATATTCAGTAAAAGGATAATATTGAGATCTGTGTAGTATCACTCTCATTACAAATAATTGTTACCTCACGAGTATTTGCTTAAAAATCCTCCTATCGCAGCCAAAAAGCAAAGTATAATAGATTTCTATATGAAATTCCTGTACACAAGCTTCTCGCATAGGCTACCAACGACCTATGCTTTTTTCCCTCGTGATACTCAAACTAGAGAAAACTGAAACAAAAGGACTAGCTGAATTTCGAAAAAAATCAACGCAGCACAAAAAAGTATCGAACAGTGCGTGATATCGGAAAGCCAGTGTGGCCGAGAATTTGGAAATGAATAAAGTATTGCCTTCGCTGTTTACAAATATGCGGCCTCTGGCTCTCGTGAGATTGTCGTGATTTTCTGCTGTGCTCAAGATTAAGCGACGCGCTCGTCGAACGAACATTTTAATCAATGGGTTTATCTTCGTTCACAACGTTCTTCGCTCTTATTGTTTTTATCTTACGCAACGGTAAATTAGCGATTTATTTCGCCCGGAAGTAGTTCAAGTGTCGTTCGATTGCTCGTTGAGAATATGGTTTATCTTCGCTTTCATCTATGATAGACCGGTGATTACTCACAATCGCTATTTTAATAAGTAATATAAGAGATTTTAAGCAAAGTTATCGAAATATTATATTATTTTTCTTCAAGCTTTAGAATACTACCATTTCGTCATGCCTAAATCTTCAGTGAAGAAACTTTCAATGTATAAATAATTACCGTTTTCTATTGAAACATGCTCACATGTATTTGACAAGAATACTTCTATCATGTTGATCTTTTCCAATTTTTTTCTTGGCCAATTATTCATTATCAATCGATTAATTACATTAAAAATAAGACCTTTCATATAGAACAATACTATATGATATTAAAAAATTACGAAGTAATCATCGGAACCATACCGACTAATCAGTTGATTTATTTTTTCCAATTCGTACTTTTGGATCATGATAAAACTATTTTGATCTTATCCGGGATTTAAAATTTTGATTAATTTCAAAATCTAATTTAGCTTCTAATCGATCTATATAAGTCCACTACTCTTATCAATGTGCGGTAAAATAGAACTTATCTAATATAACAGAGTAAACAGTCTTATGGAAAATTTAAACTTGTGCATAATTTAGTTTACGATCAGCTTATATTTTATTTTAAAAAATAAATTATTATCGGCGCGATGGCCTATTTCTAAAAAATAAAATCAAACTTTGAGTTTTCAAAAATAAATTGACATTTTCTATTTTCAAATGCGTATAATCAACAATGCTGTAGCAATTGGTACTTTTCATTGTAAATACTTGTAATTGTATTGATTGTAACTGGTTACTGATAACCTATAACCTTTTTCATATACACAACATCGTTAAACTATGTCCACACTGGAATGTTGAACAATGGCTTCTCCAGAATTTCAATTGAAAGAAGAACTAGAATTTCAAGTGATAAAAGGAAGTAACCGAAAAGGTTCCATATGAATCGTCATTCGTTATGTTGCTTACCAGCGTCCAAGCTCACAACTCTTCTATTCCGGCATGTGCGGACGCGCGCAGGTGTACAGCGCGTCGCTCTATAGATAGCAAAACAACAGCAGCGTCGACTCCACCTCGAACGCACTTAATTGGGATTAAGCTCGCTTTCTCGCAATGTAAGCATATAGTCGCGCGCGATGGTCCGCGGCTCGTTGTGCGCGCCGTTCTATGCTCCACCCCACCTCTTCAGCTCCTCTCGTTCCACTTCCCTCGGAGCTGCTGCTGCTGGGTTTCTGCAGTATAACAACGTAACGCGCGCACATCGCTTTCAGCATTTCGCGAGAGAAGCGCGCAAGAGCGTGAAGGGGAGACGCAGAGAGAGCGAGAGAGAGAGAAAGAGACAAGAGATAACCAGAAGCACGTCCGCGCCGCTAGAGATGACGTCAACATCGTCGCGCATCCTGGTGGGCTTGCTTTTGATGCCTTCCAGCCAGAAGGTAATATAAGCCCTTTCGCTCATATCCTACGTGTGTGTACAGCTCGTACACACTGAGAGGCAGAGGGTGTGTAGGCATGGGATCAATGCCAGTAGGAGTAGCCTCATGTCCAGGGTTCCAGGAATAATCAAGAGCGGCTTATGCCGGTTTGATAAGATTTTCGCAAATTAGGTGGACGCAAGCTCACACTCGCACGTCTCCTCTAGTCATCTCTGCTGCCTCGAACGTGCCCTCGTGTTTTGGACCGTTAGAGGTGCTGAAGAGGATTTCCCGCACCAGCGCCGACGGACGCTGGGGATGAGCATTGCACACCAGACCCGGGCAGATTTGAAATTGTAATGAGCCGGTCAATGGGTTTGATCACCGCTGCTGCTACCGCTGCTACTACTGCTGCTCTGTAAGTGCGTTTAATGGATTGCAAATGCCCTGGGAAAGCAATTGATTTAGTTTTGCGGATGGCGATTAAAAGGATGCCTCCACTTTGGCTTTTTGGCATACTCTTGTTACTCTGGAGTGTACAGCAGTGCACGAGCAGTGTACGAGTGTAAAGCAACTGTGTGGCAAGACAGCTATCGTATATTTGGTATAGTAGCTGCACAAGTAGGTATCAGGGAAGCTTTAACAAATTAACGCTAAGTTTGACATCGTTTTAGCCATGAAATCCTGATCGATAATTTGCATAAATACTAAGAATGATCCAACCGATGCATTGGTGGGGTAGCGAGGTTACAGCTTGGCCAGTCTGCGAAGTTAAGCAACGATTGCCGCGGTTAGCACTTGGATGGGGGTGAACGCTTGCTGACTTCGTCCGAAGCGTTTAGGTGTCTCCTCGTATTTCACAAGGTGAGCTGTCGTTATGAAGTGGTACGATTTTGAAGTTTAAGCCTACGTAATGTGACATAAACCTCCAAATCGAACCATTCAATATACCGGCCATTTCGGGAGCGGGTTTCCCCAAGATTTATTCCACTGGGTTTGCCAATGGGGTTTCTCCGTTCCTCAGGCGCAACCTGGACGAATCGGAATAATGTGGGACAAGGGAGGGACAAAACGGAATGTATCATGTATAAGTAAATAAAGCTGTGGGTTTAAATACTGTTAGACTCCCGAAGGAGTAACAAGGCAACTGACAAATTGTTTTGCTAAGCATGATCTAGTTTTTAATATATTCAAAATTATGAAGCTAATTAATTACATTAATTCGTTAATGATTGATCTGAGCAAATGTTATTTCTAGGTTACCATAATATACGTAGTAACTTCAAAAAACACGTAAAAAAATTATGTATTTCCAAATTTCGTTATAGATTAAAAGGATGCTATAAATACTTGCGTTATATACTAATACTCCGCATTCTTGTATTCCTCTGATGCTCAAAATAAAATATTACTTTTTGTGTAAAAGTTTAAAAGTCTGCATGCAGTTTATTCCTGTTTTTTATGTATAGTTATAAAAGGTATTTTTTTAAATGTGTAAACAAAATATGTGAAAAATATGATGTAGAGAAAAAGTGCACAATGCACTGCTGGAGTTTAACGAGAATATTAACTTCATCGATTTTACCTGGAGTCAACTATATGGGAGTTTGCATCCTGCAATATTTCGTCCTTAACCCAGAGAATATCGCCCAGCAAGTTGAAAATTGAGATTCACAGCTTTGTGATGGGAGCTTAAAAGGGAAATGAACCTCTTATGGTTTCTACGGTGGTTCTGTAACCCACGCCCCTCTTACTTTTTCATGTTTTCCTGTGCTTTTCCACTCTTATTATCGAATACTTTACATTTAGCTTTATAAAGTTTTTATTAAAATTCATGTCTACCCTGTCTTTCTTGTTTCTCTAATTATAAATTATTTTCAGTTATTACCAAGTTTAGATGAAAATTAGATTTTAGTGATTTTAGTATCTATTCTATTTAGATAGATAGAGTATGTATTCTTAACTGCTATTAAGGTGATTTATCTTTTTTTGTTAAGACAACTTAGGGTAGCTGAACTTTGGTCCATTTTTGTTGTTGTCAAAGCTATTGTAATAACTTTTCTTATTATCTTCTTTTCAAATTAAATTTGTTTTGATAATTATTTAAAAAATTTTGCGGATAAAAGAAATGATTATCGTATTCCATAGCTACAACTGTTAGGTCATCTTTTCATTGCTTTTAACGTTTCCATTCAGAATTAAGATTATGGTTTAATTTATAAGCTTTAATTTTATAAAATACAAATCTCCTGTATCTATTTTGTTTCATGTTTTCTCCTCTCTGAAGTTTACCAAATCTCGATAGAGTAACGGTAAACATTTCCACCATTGCCATGAATAGGCAAAATGTACCTATCTTATATGAGTCAAATTATGTAATAGATTATGTAAGCTAATAGCATGACAGATCGAATTTAAGTAATGATTTTATGTTAAACGTTTTACGCAGCGCTGCTCATAAAACTTAGAATTCGTTTTTCTTGAAAAAAAAAAATACATGGTTGTCATTTTTGAATATTTTTCACTCGTCAAATTTGAATTCCTAGCAGTTTTAATTCTACTATGCAATGTTGTCGTTCCAATTTTCACTTTAAACTGATGCTTCAGGCATAATTGACAGTCACCTAAAGCAAGGTATTAATAGCTAAGCACGTGGTCGATAACAACAAGAACGCTTTTACGAACGTCTAGAGCTCTTCATAAATAGGTATTTGTATTATGTTTTGCTCTCTCTCTTTCTCATTCTGTATTTATGTCTTCCGGCTTTGTCTATCCTTCTCTTTAAGAATGTAAGCACGTACTTGTGTACTTAATTTAATTATAATCGATCCAAACAAAGCGCTATTTAACGCTACAAATTTCTTTTTTTTTATGTTCTAACTTTTGACTAACTTGTAGTGCTAATAAAAAGTAATCAATCTCTCTCTCTCTCCCTGGTAGCAACAGCGCTAGCAACAGCAGGGTAGGGACAGGAGCCAACAGTAGAAGCAGCAGCAGAATAAAGCGCTAAGACTAACTGTGCTTGACATGTATACGAGACGTGTGGTGTTACCGCCGCGGTAATCGGCTGGAGTTGCGCGTTTATTTAGGCAACACGTTGAGGCTTCCCTATAGATTATAATTATATGCAGGCGCGGCAGAGAGAAACCTTGGTGAATCTTTCAGCGGTGCACTGCTGCTCTGCGCCCGCTCAGGGGGCTTGAGTATATATTTCGGCGTCGGCAAGCGGCTTAACTCATTTATTGCTCATGCGAGCACGTCCCGCTTATTCTCTCGCACTGTCTGTGCGCGTTTGCCGCTTAACGAGCTGAGCTGGAATTTTGCACGCGCTAAACACCAATTGGGAATAGTGATTTCTTTTTATTGCTCTAGGAAGGTTTTTTCATCCAACACGCGGCAAATTGGAGGTTTTCTAAAATTGCTTTTTGTCTGATCCCCTCTTTCAATTATTCGAAGCTGTACAACGAGGCCTTAAATGATTTTAAGAAAAGGTTGAGATCGTGTCTGAATTGTTTGCCAAAGCACTGTATGAAAAAGTATGTGTATTGTACATGTATGAAACGGTGTAAAAAACCATGCAGTAAGAGCGTACTTGCAAGCTCTTTCAGGAGACTGTAAAATAAATTCCCGCTCTCGTTGGAGGACACGTATATTCTCTGATCGAAAACAGGTTCACAGTCATGTTTTTCAACGATGCGCCAGCAAAACTTGTGATTTCTCTCCCCTCGGTCCGTAACGCGACTTTCGGCAAAAGTTTCTATTTAGGCGAATCGAATTTCTCTGTTTTCGTCGGCGGGCCTGTGCGCGAACTCTCGCAACACAGAATCCACGGAGATTTTCACGATCGCACGCCGCAGCTGAGCGCGTCTGAATAACAACAGCGGAAGGACAAGTGCTGCAGCGCCGTTGTATATATAGCTTAACTGGGCAGAGCCGGTGCTGCATGTAGCGAGCGAAATGGAATCGCTACAACTAAACTGGGAATTGGGAAATGGACGACAAAGAAACGCACTGCACGAGAAGAGAAGGAAGCAGTAATAATGTCGCTTTGTGCAAATATAGATAGTGGCTGTGCCAGAAGGAGGCAGTTATGCAGAGGTAGATGTATATATTGACTTTGCCATCGGTGTAAACGGCCAGCGCTGCCTGCACAACCAGCGGGTCCCCGAATGCGGCATGAAATTGCATTGGCACTTTCTCTCTTTCTCCGCTGCAGCAGCTTCTCTCTCTCTCTCTCTGTATCCCTACAACATATAGCGTCGAGCCTAGTGGGCGTGTGTGTGTATAGGGTGTAGGCGCCGCTTCGTTTGGTTGCACGCACCGCTGCACGCTAACGTAGCTCTCTCTCTCTCTCTCTCTCTCTCTCTCTCTCTCTCTCTCTCTGGGTGCACATAACGCAATCTCGATGTGCAGCGGCAACGAGCGAGGACCGCACCCCCTTGCGCTACGCTCGCAGCCTATATACTCCAAATATACTCGGCGCAGCTTCGCGCGAATGCCTAATGGCCTGCGTGCATACCAAGTGCCAGAGAAAGAGATATAGAGAGAGCGAGGGAAGGAGGGTAGACTTACTAGACCAAAATGTGTGTTCAAACAGACTTTTAGTTTCCCACCTGTGTGGCTATGTGTGATGCTAGAGAGTGTATATAGCACCCCTACTTGCTTATTGTACCAGGGAGATATATTCGATGAAAAGGTTGAGGTGCAAGAGGATAGAGAGATGAATGTGCAGGAAAACAGTCATTTTCGTACTGCGGCTGTTGCTTTCCGTTTTTTTTCCTCCTTGATTGTTTTCCATTCTTTCGTACCTATTCTTCATTCTTTACACGCGATTATGCGGTTTTGAATTTTCCTCTCGTTCTGTCTGCGAGTATCGCTGGCAGCGTCGTCGGGGGATTTCCGTGACGCGTTGTGGAGCAGAGCAGTAGCTGGAGGGCCTTGTTATTTAGGACGTTAGACTCAGGTGCAGCGGATCTCTTTTTCAGCCATGCGGCTTCGCGCGCGCGCTCAAAGATGAAATGCGAGGCCACGAGAGACGCGGGCTGGATTAAGGCCGTCCTACTGATGCTCGCAGCTATACTTCGTAGAGAGCGTGAGCTTGAAAGCGGCTACGAAGACGCGTGTTTCACGCTAAGAGTAAGTGCGCGCGAATGCGAGAATGTGCTAGCTGCTCAAATTGAATGATTAAATTGTAGATATAAAGAAATTATTGCAGTTGTTGTCTTGGTGTATATAGAGTAATTCTTATTAAGGGCTAAAATAAATAAAAGTTATTATGTGTTTCTGATAAAAAAATTTCTTTATGTTACAGGTGAGTAGTCATTTTTGTTTGAACCTTTCACATTCGGCGCTGAGAGGAAAGTACGATGAGATTTCAGTATTTGTAGTTAATGTAAGTACATTTTGTCTGCTTTTAAAAAGTTTTTTTTATTATTTAAAAGAAATGGCCATAAGAGTGCAGCATATTTGGTATAAATACAGATTTTTCTTTTTAACTTATTAAAGAGGCTCACGATATAAACTATGTCTTTCTTATCGAACAAAAATTCAATTTATATTTCGAAAAAGATTTAACAAACAACATATTATACTGTTTTACTAGATACCGTCTCGGAAAGTTTTATACAAAGCAATAAAGTAGCTATTTCTAAAAACTATGTAAAAAAACATGGGATATTTCCATCAATTCATTTTCCGACTTCTGACCAACATTATCTTTCAAGTACCATATAAACAATGATTAATTTAAGTTTTTTTCCGAAAAAATTCCAAAAAAGTTCAACGTAATCTTATTGTCATAATTAATTTGTTTCTTGACTTCGTAGAATGAATGAAGTAGAAGAAAAATAGAAAAAGATGTATAAATATATAAAATGTGTATTTGTTACTTTGCAAAAAATAAGAGAAAAAAGTGGAAAACTGCCTGCCGTGCGTATAGATTTTCTTAGATAATAATGAGTAAATAAGGTGCTTTTCTTTTATTGCAATAACACGTGAACCCCAATTTTAATGTTTTTCTTCACGCGGCAGTATAATATGTACAGATATTTATAGTATATGTGGAATTGCTCGATTGTCAATTTGAGGCTTGCCTAATTTTTACCAGTTCTTAGCAGACTCTTAGTGTTATATTCGGTTACCAAACTAGGTAAGAGAGCTCGCTAGGTAAGCACGAATCTGGGAAATGCTCCAAGTTTTTTCCTTCGAATTTATTGCAATCTTCACGTGTTCACGTTCACGTATGCTCGAAGGAGCGCTTCGCTCCAGATGCGGTCGGAAAATTCGCTCGACGAATCTCTTTGAGACTCTGACGTTTCTCTCCCTTTCTCTCTCCCTTAATGCATGAACATTATAGTATTCATACACAACCTCGGAACGAATCTGACAGTGTAATGAGTTACATCGGCGCTCGCTTGTTTCTCCCCCACCTCCAACCACTTGCTCTGCTCTCTGATGCGAAATGCAAATCTCCTTCAAAAATATATATGAGGGTGTTGAGGGCGATGTTCCAATTTGCGATTATGCGTGGCACCAACGCGCCGCGAGAGCTTTTAAGATTTTCTCGAAAATCAAATTACAGTTCGGAATAGTCTGTTCGGAGTGTTTTGCATGAAATTTACATGCAATTTGCGTGTACGTTTGAATGTGTGTGTTCGTGTGCGTGTGCGTGTGCGTGTGCGTGTGAGCGTGTGTGCGTGTATGCGTTTGTGTGTGTGTGTGTGTGTGTGTGTGTGTGTTCACCCTAATGCCAAATGTATATTTTGTGTTAATGCACACGTGTATGAGCGTGTGCAGACTGAAAGCGAATTGCTTTAAATAATTACAGTTTCGGTAAAAGTAGATATCCTACAATGGTTAAAATATTTCAAATTTCTTAGAAAACATAATTAATTTATATTTACTAGTTGGATTCCTTCCTCCTACAGGAAGCTTTGTAATAGTAAACAAAATTGTTCTAAAATCATGTTAGAAATGTGTTTCGAAGTTTTTTGGATCATATTTCAATGTTTTTGGAAAATGTTTATGGATATGTGTGTGTTTTCAGGAAAAACATTCTTGTATTTTTCTATATAATAAATTCTATAAAAATCAATATAATAAATTGTATGAAAATGCATTTGATTGGACATACAATTTCTTATTTTCACAATAACTTCAGTAAAAATAAATAAATCTATTTGAACATTAAAATTATTACTTATGTCGACTGTACTCTACTATAAACTGACAAAGATCTTTCCATCGGTCTTACAGTCTAATCAATATTCATGGGCAATCAGATTGCCCTTGTTTACAATCACCCCCGAAG
>UELU01141859.1:0-23593 GCA_900490025.1 Megastigmus dorsalis
GTGTTTGCCGTGTAAATTTTAGAGCAATTCAGATCCAGGAAATACGTTTTAGCGCGTTATACACTATCTATCCACATATTCCACATATTTATATTTTTGTTATCAGCGCTCAATTTATGCAAGATTCAATATTCTGGTTTACGTTCAACTGATAAATTATGCAAAATAACGATATCATCCGCGCTCGAGATACGCGATTCGTACAGAAGTTGAAGGCATCGATATGTACCACTCATTACCTCGATGATGTATTACAGCACGAAGTCGAAGACTCGCCAACGATTTATACCCGCGCGCACGGTCGCGATAAACTTGTTTCCCCGACAAACTCTGGGAACAAACTGCTATCCTTGGTAAGTAGTCTCTTCGTATAGGTCTTTGGAAAACTACAAAGAAAAAAAAAACAACATATTTTTATATCTTCGACCGACAATGGCTCGATACCACATCCGGAGATGCATCGAAACGTCTATGAAGCTTATCGTGCGGTTTAGCACACGATATGTGTATAATAGGAAGTCCTATGCTGTGCGTCTTGGACAATAAACGAAATTCAACTATTCAAATTTTGGAGCAGTGCAATCAGAATATCGCTTTTATGTAAGAGAACGACACACTCGATTGAATGTTATACCGCTGTATTCGATATTTTACTCGTCGATTCGTTTAGCGAGTTTAATTCTGACGGTTGATTAGCTCGCATAAAATATATATTTGGGACCGAATAGAAGGAGATATAAGTATACGTGTGAGTGGTCAATTTATAAATTACAAATATACCGATAAAAGATTTATACCGCAAAGTATATAAGAAAGCGATATTAGTTTCTCAACACGGACAATAATTTCTTCTCTTGCAACGATGTACAATAATCTGAAGGTCCCGCGCATTCGCTGTACCTAAATCAATTGGCTGACCATAACGAAATTAGCCCACTTTTGAGCAGTGATCACCGCACTCGACTCTAGCCACGTCCTTTACTATATAATCTCAAACCACAGTCAGTATATATATACGCATTCAAGAATCCGTTCGATAGTGTCTATACCCCGTGATATTAGTCGTGGATATCCCACCAGTGACGTCTATCCCGAACGCATATATATAGACAACGAATTCCTCGCTCTCGAGAGATCGGACGACGGCCCTGAGCCGAGAGACGCGAGATGAGACTCTCGCGCATAGGAGAATATACATTATGTGTGCTGCAGCGGAGCGCGTGTGTGCATTTCGTTTTCCACTCGCTGAACCGCGTAATGCGACTGCGAAGACTAGGAAGACGATGATGACGTCGATGAGGTTTCGGAATGAGCCAGCGGCTGACTATAGTTGTGCCGATGTTGTACGTCGCTCGCGCGGAGTGTAAAAAAAAAAATGATGTATAGACGGACTCGCTCGACCGGCCTATTATACACTCTTGGTGCCTCGGTATATCGAGCCTGTGTATGTATTGTATACCTATATATATCCATCCGATAATTCATGGGGAATTTTATGACGCCACGACTTGCATTGTGCATATTATTATTATAGGAAAGGCGAAATGTATTGGTGTTGCGCGCGACTCTGGCTGATGTCGCTGTGCAGTGTTGTCTCGATGGGCGCGGAGTGAAAGCTAGGCTGAGATCTATCTTTGTTTAGAATCGAAAAGGTTAAGCAGGCTTGAAATCGATATTTGCAATAAAAAAAAAAAAGGATTTTCCTTTGCAAACGCGAGAGATAGAGGAAATTATTTACAGCGCGATTGGCAAAAGCGGACGAGCTATGCATTATGCGCGAGATGAAAAGCGTATACTTGATGAAGATTGAACTTTAAAAATAATTCGTGGATAAGGCGATTCGATGAGATTTGTTCTCGTGGCCGCGCTCGAGTTAGCATAGAGATGCAGTGTGCATGTAATGAAATAAAATATGAAATCAGTGAAAGGCGCGCAACAATAAACACGGAATGTTTTTATTGTGCAAAAAAAGTGTTATATACACGGCTCTCAAGTGCTTGCGCCCGCGGGATATAGGTAAGGTGTATTATAAAGCGTCGATATGGAAACGCAGCAGCGGCACCAGTCGAGTAAACTGGAAAGAATGTGGCTTTTCAGATTCACGGAATACACGCGTGCAATCCACCTGTGTGCCTCGCTGTTATATACCTGCCGTTCGAGCCTATTATATGCACTATTATATTTACATGCGGCGAGGCACAATATATATATATATATATATACATAAGCGAGTGACCGAAGAGGCTGAGAGAGGAGCGTTGCGCAACCCGCAACACATATATATTTTCATTAGTGGACAATTGAAGAGCTCAACGGTTTCTGTCCCACGATATGTATTATGTGCATATATATATATATGTGATTGTGACGTATGCGCGCGAAGACCTTCGAAAATTAAAATTTCAAATCTTTTTTTTTTTGTTTTGCATCCGCGGCGCGCGTTCAAACTTTCCGAACGATATATAGATGTAGGTACCTATATATCTTGAGGATTGTTAAATTTACGTTGGAGTAGATGAAAAAAAAAAAAATGAAAAAAAAAGGATAACCGTCGGTTACCTGTTGTGGATGCCAAGTATGCTTGAAGAAGCTTTTGAAGCACCTCATATCTAGATGCACTCGGTGCTGTACTCGAGGTCACACAGAATCATCGGCAGACTGCACCATCGACACTTTTCCCATTACACCGCCAGGCACGTGCAACAGCAACAGTAGCAACAACAACAACAAAGCACAATTCGCGTCTATATCTTTTTCCGCATCACTTTGGAACAGCCGAACGGAAAAGCTACTATACGCACTCGCGTGTATTTGCCCCCCCAAAAAAAAGATAAATTAAAATAAAAACCGAACGTGGAGAGAGAGAGAGAGACAAAGGCGATTAGAAGGGACTAGGGGGGGAGGTCGAAGATGGAAAGCGCGCGCGAGGCTGCGAGGGCCTGCAGCTCTCTCTCGTCTAGTCGGCTTCAACTGCACCGATCGCGCGCTCTCCCAGCAGTGCCGAGCTGCCGCCGCAGCCGTGATCGCTCTCCGCTAAGCGCGGACACATCAAAACCGCAGCTCTCTCTCTCTCTCTTTGGTTCTCCGCTCGTTCGCTCTCGCGTACCTATGTACCCCGCTCAGCTGCGCGCCGACGTCCTATAGCCGTCGGCCGTCCGTTTACGTTAAAGCTCAGTACACACGTGCGCCAGTAAACATGATTTCACGATGGCTCGTGAGAGGTCGAGACACGGAGAACTCGTCAGTGGCCTTTTTAGGTCGAGCCGTCATCTTTTTGTTTTTCGAATGCGACGAGATCTTTTATTCTTTGCTAAAGTATCGATGCGATTTGGTTTTTGGTTTGGAATTATAGCCGTAACGTTGTGCGCTGTGCAATTGAAAATTATTAAAAAGCGAACGATGTACATACGCAGTCTACAAAAACATTTATTATTATTTTTTATCTATGGCAAAATACTATATTTTACTTCTCTAAATTATACTGGTACCTGTTATATTTTTATTTTATTTCTGGTCCTATAGATAATGAAGATGTAACATTCAGAAAAATCCAGATAAGCCTGACCGTATCCAGACGGATCATGCATAAAGATATAAGTTAAGAATTAATCAATAAATAAGGATAAATTAAATAAACGAAATCTTTCTACCTCGGTAAACAAGCTTCTTAACGGTTATAAAGAATTTGTACTCCTGTCTAATATAAGATATATTTTTGACGTGTAATTTGAATACATCGTCACTTATACGCGAGCTCGTTTTTTAGTATTAAAAAAAGATTTGGTGAAGTAAATAGAGTCCTTTGGTATCCTCATCAGTCAGGATTTATTTACACGAAAGAAAAAAGCGAGTTCTCGAGATAAAGGTAACATTTTGCAAATTTAAAATTCAGATAGAATCTTTTCCAAACTAAAAATTTAGATAGAACCTTTTTTAACTAAGCCATGTAAATTTTTGTACATATTGGAAGGTATAATTGTTTTATATCATCACTATTATTAAAAAATATGATGATCAATTTTTAAAATTATGCATAAAGTTCAAACGATTCATCATTATCATCAGTATTAGATATGAAGTTTTATAATTATTATACATTTTTCACACTTATTACTTTAATTTATGATACTTTTACCCAAGATTTTATATAGATTTAAAGGCTGAACTTTAATTTAATTTTTTATATAAAAGTCGATAAGGCAGAATCTTTCAATATCCTTTTACAGTTTTCTTTTATCTTCTCTTTATATACCTATCAAAACTTATTTGTTAAAACGTCTCTATATAAAAGTAAATTATGATGTATATATGATTGGTTAGTAAATCACTTGAATAGAATAAATATTATGGAATACAGTTGCATTAAATAAATTTAAATTACTTTAATAAAAAAAAATAAATTGTTAGAATTCATTCTTTTTATTAAAATTGATTGTTATTATCTAATGTTCAAAAAATTCACAGTTCGTTACTTTTTTGTCGCGCTTTACATTTGTATCTTATAAAAATTTGATATCGTTATTGAAAGATAACAGACTGCTATAAATGTATCAGAAATATTTAATGCTGCTTCGAAATGACATTGTATCTCGGAAGGGAAAACGGGATAACACACCATTAGAATAACGGAAAACTATACAAAAATAATATATTAGTCATAATCGTAGGTTATAGCGATTCAAATCAGTTCTTTTAAAGATATTATATACATACATATTGTCAATTTTTTTAGTTACCGCATGATGACTAAGAAATTTCATATGAAAACAAATCCGACTAAGAATAATTTGAATTTTCTCTTTACTAAAATTCCGCATAGAACTGCAAAGAAAACCAAAGCTACAGATCATAAGCACAATTTTCGATTCTAAAGCGTGCTAAGTAATAATTTAATAAATACGTTCTTATTGATATTATTTCTTAATGGTGAAGCTATTGAGCGTTGGAGCGCCAAGTTCTTTCTCGTTTCGGAATTCGGCTTTGTCGATTACCGACTGCGGACTGCCAATGCTCTGGAGCCAATTTTTCCTGAAACCAACGATTACTTATCAATGATCTCTACATAATCAGGCTAGTAGATACATTATACATATACCCATACATGCATGCGGGTATTAAATGAAAAAATCATACATCTAAAAATAGGTTTCCGTTTTTTTACTAATTTTTATATTTGTAAACAAATAAAACCATTATTATAAAATTAATTTATTAGCCTTACATTTCTTCAATTTTATTTTTGTCTCCTTCAACGTATCCAAGAACAGTTCCTTCTTTAGTATTCTTACACCATCCATTCAATCCAAGTTCTTTAGCCTTTGACTGGGTGTGCTGAAGTAAATAAAATTTGATTACTATTGTTTAACAAAACGAATTTCATTAAATGGAAAATCATAAAAATTAGTACTATATATTTTCTTATGTTATTTGTCCACTAGAAAAATAGAAGTTACTGTAAAAATACTCTCTCTATATGTATAGAAGTTTTAGATCTAGTTACTCCGAATGTGTGAGTTTGATATTAGATACTTAATTGATCGAAAAATATGCCACACTAGATAATGAGATACTGTGACTGTAGCGACCCAATCGAATCAACGAATATTTTAAATATTAATTTTTGTTTTTATCTTCAACATTTTTTTATGCATACATTTTTTAAGCACAAGGACAACTTTAAATATTGTTATCGATAAGTTATCAATGTGATTATGATGCAATTTATTTAGGTATTGCCTATTATTAATCGGAAAAAAATTTGCAATAATTAAGTACTTTTTAAATTTTTGCGCCATTTTCAGAGGGTCATGAAGCTTACGCTTCTGAGACACAGAGCGAGCCACTTTGTAGATCGAAACTCGGTCGGTAATAATATACAAAAATTCTTGAATACCATCTCGTAAACATCGTCCTAATCCCGATTATTCTACTTTCTTCACAATTAACATTCACATGACACGAGAAACTATCTTAGAATAATGATTTCAGTGTACAGTCTCACCTTCCTGAAGAAAACCCCTGAAATCAAACAAGAACAAAAAAATCGATAAGTCAACGTAACCTAGAAGCGCCCAACTACTTTCCATATAAAATATCCATAAATGTTTATGAAAACAAGTCGTACCTTGAACTCTTCCGAACACCTCGAAACTGACTCCGACGTTGGCCGACATCGTTTCCCTGGGCTCTGCAATCTGTTGCAGATATAGCAGAAGAGCTAAGATGAGCGTGGAGTGCACCTCGAATTTTTGCAGAAAATTTATGACAATCATGTGGACGTAATTTTTAGGTATACTAGGTCACTAATAACAAACGAATTATGGAACATGTTCTGTTCTCTATCTATAGCTACTGCTTGCAGCTTATAGACGAACGACGTGCGAAGTCGAGCTGATGCCTCTCAACTCTCAAGTCTCAGTCTCACCTCTGGTACAATAGTACAAGCTTGGACACATGGTCGCAATGTTTCCAGATGTCGCCTCAGCTTCGATCAAACAAGTTCGCGAATGAATCTATTGAATCCTACAGCCTGTACTTTACCAAATTGTACTTGCAGTATACCTATAGAGCTATAGAAATAGAAGTAGAACTGTGCAGGGATCAACGTTATTCAGAATAATTACTTAAGATAGTCTTATAATAATGATAGAGAGTGGTGTAATAAGTAATTCTTTTTTTTTCTTTAAAAAATTTTGTAGAATCATTGAAAGTCTATATGAAAAATAAAATAATTTTTATTGTATTGTTTATATTATTATGGTTTACACTTTTACAAATATTCTGCAGATGATGCGGTAGATAAATAAAGACGTATAAATAAGATAATTATTAATTATATTGTTTAAATTATCTATTAATTCATATTAATTTAAGTGTATTTTAAAATATCATGTCCCATGCACACTTACATTGCATAATAAATATTATAAGACAAAAAATTTTGAGTATGTAAAAAAAATTATTTATTGTCAAATTAATTTAAAACAATAATAGTAGTTTTATAATAAAAATGCTTTATCTGGAGCTGCTCTGACTATACTTGTAAATATATAAAGCCCTTTAAATTTGCAGGGTTTTCGTCGCGTCGTCTATTATTATCAACCGAGAAAGAGGAGATAACACAGCAAAAAAAAAAGAGCGAGAAAAAAGAATCCACAGTCGCGTCATGGCTCGATCGTTCCTCAGTTAGCCATTGGCGTTCCAGTCAATCCGCCCACCAATAACAACGCATTCTACACTCGAAAGTTCGCAGCAACACAGATCATTCGTCTGCTTGCAAAATTAGTTCGTATCCGAAAAATCGCCAAAATTCACATAGATATATCAAGTTCTTTCAAAATTCTCAATCGACAAGTTCAACGAAGTCAGTATTTAACGAACGCTCGAGCCGATATCGACCTGGTAACTATCGTACGTGAAAACCGCTACGAAATACAGGTTATAATACTGACGTCGAATTTCTGCTTCTCCATCGCGCAGTGACTACAAGTGGTATCAATCCGTCTCTCTCGTACTTGTCGAGTATAAGTGTACCTATCCTTTAAATCTTCCTCATTCGCACTCAAGTGCCTCTTCGAGTCATCAGCAAAAGTCGAAAGAAATGAAGAAAAATATTCCGAGACCACCGAGCCTCCGGTGTGCAGTGTAAAAGGGGCGGCCACTGCGGCCAGCCGTCACTCGCGCAGACTGCAGTGCAGGTATATACTATATAAACAGCACACATACACATTCGTACATATGCACAGACTATACATCGCGGGACTGCGAGAGAAGAAAAGGCTCGGAGCTGCTGCTGCTGCTGCTGCTGCGGTGCGGCGGCTATAAGGTTTACCCCACCGCTCGGGCAACGTCAGTGTCGAGCAACTCGCACCGCGCGGCGGATCGCCGGATCCTGCAACCGGAGTCGCATTATTATATATGCTCTCACGTATACAACCACGCATACACTGGGCTTATACGCAAGCGCCGAATCGTGCTAGATATTAAACCATCGCACTTTTTCTCTCTTTCTCACTCTTTCTCACGTTATATGCTTGCTCTATACGTGTCTCCTGCAAATCCACGTCAATCCGTGTGTTATAACGTGAGAATAAGACAGTATCCACGTCTCGCCTGGTAGCTCGATCGAAATCTAGCATTTCGCGAGGAAAGTAATTCTGTACCTGGGACAAGTGTCAACATTGGGATTGTACATCGTCGATCGTCTGGGTGCGCACGTACTTAAAATACACAACCGAGTGTGATCTCTGTGGACTGTGTGTGCGCACGCGTGTGTGCGTGTGTGCATGCGTGTGTTGCGTGTGCGTGCGTCCCTCGGGTCCTTGACAGTTGACAAGGAGAGACGGGCACAGATATACATACATATACGCTACAGCGAGTGAGAGAGACATATTATAGTGACGGAGCAAGAGAAGAGAGATATGTAATATGCCGCGTTGAGACTTGCAAGTGTCTATATCTCATTACATACGTACATACATCTATACAGATACACTAGATGTAAATCCGAGTGCGCGGAGCAGTATATATTATAGTTATACAGCATATCTCTCTCCCCCTGGCTCTCTTCTTTTGCATCTGATTCGATCTTCTCTCGCGCGTGCATATATATATATGCTTTTACAAAACTGCACATCCTCGAAGGCTGCAGTGCTCGAGATACAGCTCGGTTCACGGTGTGCCCGGGTGTAGTAGTATGTTCGAGGAGATAAAGGGCGCCGCTGGCGAGAAAACTAGCAGCAGCAGTAGTTGCAGCGAGACAGACGATACAAGGAGCAGCGAGATGAATCGAAGATACGCTTAGACTCTTGAAGATCCTCGTCGTCAGTGTTACACGTATACAGTGTGTATAGATTCGAACTACGTATAGCAAAGGTGCAGCATTTGTATTAAGAGCGAGAAGGGAGATCCAGTGTGTTCTGGACGTTTGGGATACACAGGGCCTGTCACCGATACTTGTTTCTCTCTCTATCTATCTGCCTGTCTGCTGTCTGTCAGGCAACAGTGCACGGCGGATGATATAAACGTCGTCTGCGTCATTTTTTTCTCTTACAATTCTATACTCGCGTACAATCTCTCTCTGTTTTGGTTAGGTTAAAGTTGTAACACAGTGTCGCGATACGTCAGTGTGTGGGGATCGTACATATACACTTATAACATAACCTCTCAAGTTGCTTCGGTCGAGGAGAGTGTTGCGAATGAGGAATTAGTGACCGGTGGTCGTCACGGCTGAGAGAAAAAGAGGCTTACGAGGAGAAGGAAGCTGGACGTCGTCGCCGAGAAGAGAGGGAGACTTGTGCGATTTCGAAACATCTGACTGAAGCGAGACAGGGAGAGACGGGCAGACACGATGACGGCGATGCTGGTGTTCGTCGCGGAGCTCTCCTCCAACATCTTCTCCGTGCTCGCTGTACTCATCTGCTTCTGCGGAGTTTTCCTCTTCATCATGAGGTAGGTCGCTTTATTCTAACAATACTTATTCGTTTTATTGGCTCTTTAAATCTCTCGAGGAATGGTAGTTGAATGATTGCAGTTTGGATAAGAACCGTGATATTTTTATCCTTACAAGTTAATCGTAAAGTAGAAGAGGGACATTATTGCAGTCTAGTGTATCGAATGGTATATAGTATTCTATTTAATCTTATAAGAAATTTGATAATACTTAACCTTCATTCCTTCAGATTTTAAAGAGCTTGAGCAGATTGTCACTCTTGATTTTGAGAGAAAATTTGCTCACTTTTTCAATCAAGTATAATTTTATCGCACTGCCATAATCGCTCATTATAAAAAGTTTAAAATTGATTCGCATTAAAGTGTGCGCACTCATCTTGAATGATTTATGAAACTCTTTATGCCATCTTCTCATTACTTCAACGAAGCTTATAATAACTATAAGTTACTTTCTTTTACAATCTAAAACACAGTTTTACCACATTCCACTGCTAATCAGTCGCTAGTACTAGCAATTTTTAATATGGTTATGCCTTCTGATCGGCTTTTCTTACTTTCGATGTTATTGTTGTGATTCGTTCTGAGCAATACAATCGTAAATACCGACGTGCGATGTTATAAATAGGAGATAAGAGCGCGTATCGCGTCGACGTTCCGATATTAAGCTTTGCTTTTTATTTCTTGTAGATAAGTATAGGTATATATTATTAAAACTGGCTTGACCTCGTCCAGTTTTAAAACCCGAATTTACAGTAATAATTTCATAAATAAAAAATTGACACTGTCGGAAAAGAACAAAAATGTCGAGTACATGTGATGTACGTGGAAGAATTTATTTAAATTGTAGATTTTAACATAATTATGAATTAATCCTTTTTACGTAACTTGCAGTGATGAATCATTTGCATTTTATGTAAAATATACGATTAAGTGTACCGATCGATCACTTTGAATTGGTAAATCACTGCCGAAATAATGTAAATATGATTTTCTACAATATTAATGGCATAATACATTCTTTTTATAATTATCGAATAACCCAATCTCGTTATTTCTTAATATTATTAATAACAGATAATGCACCTTCGCCGAAGTGTTGAGCAATCAAAAAGCTATCGTCACGCAAACTTTGAAAAATGCAGAAAACGAACGAAACATTGTATGATGCAGTTAACTCGTATTTAGTTTTAATAAGTAGCTATACATATAATCCAATTGCAACGATGACATTTTTTTTCCTCGATATTAACAAACACTCACTGTTATTTCAAGCCGTATAATTAAGGCCGCTGCTCTCTATCAATTCGCGCGATCAAAGAAACAGCAGGCCTAATATTAATGCACGAGAGCAATGCACGTCGAAGAATTCTAATTTTACCTTCATCCGAAGCCGAACTTATATTATTTCATCGACCGCTGATTCATTCGCGTGTGTGCACACAAACAGACTCGATTCCCATCAAACTTCCTCTCGGCGTATGAACAAACGATTCACCAAGTGTGCCATACATATATAGCTACTCTCAAAAAATGATTCTCTCTTTTATACTCGCGGCGATTCCTCTCTTCAAACGAAAATAAAAGATACTCATTTTGCATTGGTAAAAGTTCTTGCAGTGTACACACAAGGGCAAGACTTTTTGCGCGAAAAGATTTCAATCTGTGAGGGTCAGTGCATTTGGAACGAAACCGTAAACTTCTTCCTACCGCTCGAGCTAAAAGACTAAAAAAAATCTCGACCCATCGCTACCGACTCTCTTTTACGTACTTAGGATGGTGAAAAAGAAAGACAACACAGCT
Source organism: Megastigmus dorsalis (assembly GCA_900490025.1). Taxonomy (NCBI): domain Eukaryota; kingdom Metazoa; phylum Arthropoda; class Insecta; order Hymenoptera; family Megastigmidae; genus Megastigmus; species Megastigmus dorsalis. Next base: position 11,251 of record UELU01141859.1, read on the forward strand.
CGCTCGCCAAGTGCGTTTCACATCAATTAACAGCTGTTGCTCTCAGAGCGTAGCAAAAAATATAGAATCGACGGAATCACGCTGTTGACATTGATAAAAGTTCCCTGTGTATCATCGCCCCGTCGTTGCCTTACTCCCGCGTGAATGAATAATTTTCGCGCTAAAGCCGCGCTCGCTCTTACATCTATGTACAGATGTATAACAGAGGAAGCGACACTGCGTGTGGTATAATATACGAGGCCGTTATTTTTATATTCGAGCAACCAATCCGATAATCGATCGAAAAACGCGACCTTTTAGAAAATAGCAATAGAACGCAACCGGTTTCACGTCTAAATATACACCAACCTTATAACTCTTTTGCATCTTTTCCTCTCCCGCCTGGACTCATGTATATATAAGTACCGCATGGCACTTTTTTTTTTCGCGTGTTCGCGCGAAAAGAAATTCATCCTCGCGCAAGTTTATGGCCGATTTATGCGACGACGACGGCGGGACCAGAGGATCGAAACGAGAATCTAACAGACGCGCCGGTAAAAATTTAACCTCGCTCGACGACCTCAATCGCCAAAGTGGAAGTGTCGCCTCTTCTCCTTTTCTTTTTTTATTTCTTATCTTTTCGTGAAAAAGAGAAAGTTTCGGGAGATGAATCGGCAAGTCTTTTTTTCTTCTTTTTTTTTACTGCTCGAAGTGCGAAATTATAAAGATTTCTGGGGAACCGACCGCGTGTCTTTCTCTGACGCGCGACCCTGAAATCTCGCGCAGAGATACTAAAATTTTTCTTTGTACCTCAAACGTGTCATTTAACTGTATATAGTCGGTTTAGACTTCTGTAATATGAATGTGTGTGCAATGTTGTATATTTTGTTTCCGAGACTTTCCACACCTCGACATCTGTGTTTTGCCCTCTTTATTGCACACTATTTGCACTCAGCTGGCCCGTGTCTCCTAACATCTGTACGATTTTCAAGCATGTATGGGAACGACTTTTGACTTGTTTTTCTTTTTGGAATTAGTCGTTGTTTTTAAGCGGGTCGTTGAAAAGTAAACGGTATTAATCATACTGGATGTTTTCCGAAACCTTTGCCAAACTACTCTTTCGACGATTATTCTTTATTTATGCTTCATTGTCAGAAGATATTTACTACATTTCTCGATGAGTATGGAAACATTTAATATGACGCAGAAACTCTGTTATATAAATACAAATTTTGTTATGTACTTAAATACAAATTTTTTTGTCTTCGCAACTAAGGTAAAAGTTAATTTACAATTTCTTTTTCTTGTTTATAATCACTCAAATGATTGATACACGCTGATTTAATTCCACGGTCATGCGATAATCAACGATAGAGAACTGAAACATAAATATCTTATACTTATCTCTATAGCAAACACAAAGTCGTCGGTGGGTAAATTTGTTATGTTTCCACTGTTTTTTCCGACCATTTCTTTGAGATGCTCCATCGAATTAATGGTCTTGAACGGGCACGAAAAAAACTCTGTCCTTTGTTTTTACACATCTTTTGCATCTCATTATTTATACACACTTTTTACATTGTATCACGAGAGTTTTGTTGATCTAACCACAATGAGACTCGCGATCGGAACTTTTGTGTGTACATAAGCGGTGGAGAGAAAAAATTTGTGGTGCTGACGCACGTGTTTAACCAGAGCGAGCGCTTCCTGGTCCATATGTTTGAATTCGCATGTAGGAAATTATGGCGAACGTTTCCTTTGACGCGTTTAATAATATATAGTTACGTATTATCGGAGTTCCCGTAATTGTCAATACTTTAGAATAATTAAATTTAGTTTGGCGTATTCAAATTTAAAATTTACGCGCTATGATTTTAAATGAGATATTGTGATTGGTTTCTAAGTGGCAGAGAAATAAATCAAAAATAATTAAAACTGTATCGGATATTCTATAAATTCTACGGAAGAAAGTTACTTAAACCGTAAAAGAAAAGAAAATTTATATTTCAAGTCAGCTACTAGTATTTAAACAACTATGATTGATGTATTAAATGACTGATGTCTATCATATAATTAATTCAAATTAATCAACAAAGAGTGATGAATTTTGTTGCCAAAATGATTTGTTTCTGGAATAACCAAAGTTGTCCGATACATTAACTCAATTATTATAGAGTCGATTTAATTCTTAATTACCGTTATCAGTGTAAATATTTTCCTTTTTTTAAATTCTCTTGTTTTATGAATATGAAGGCGAGAAAGAGTGAGAGAAGAGGCAGAGAGAAAATAATACTTCTTTAGTATGAATATTGAAAATTCCAGTCCTGGAATCATTGTCTTAGAGATTTTTAAAAAATTGAAAGCAATACAAATTCGTGCCAGACAAATGAGTGTGTATGTTGGTCATTTAAAATTAAAAGTGGATACAATACAACGGTTATACGTTCGGTTCTTTTAAAACTGGAAATATATAATTAATTCATTGTGCAGACGGTACAGAGAGAGAGAGAGAGAGATAGAAGCGGACCAGTTTTCGTCTTCTTCAAGAATTTCGAGAGAGAATATTTTTTGTTCATTTGCTGATATACGGATGGAACGAAAGTGATGTTGAATTTTGGAATATTTTACTCTCCGTTGTTCTCTGGAATGTTCGACGCGGATTTGTTCGAGTGGACGTTTTTTTTTTTTTGACGAGACATTATGGTATACGGAAGACCCGGTGATGCGTCGCGTAAAACCACGATGAAACATTGTTTACACTGAGAATAAAAGAGATATTTTAACCGAAGCTTGTCAAATATTTTTTCACTCACCTGACACGGCAACGCTCTTTTGTTCTATACATATACAACTTTAAAACTCGTTGCTTGCAAAATTCAATTTTAAATTTACGGTAGCAATATAATGTTTATCATTATTAATGGCACGTTACAGTCGCAGATCACTATCTTGTTAAGCTTGGACTTGATCAAATCCAATTTCGAATTTCTCCCATAGCAACAAAATAGGATTTCTCTCTCTCTCTCTCTCTCTCTTTCTCTGCCTCTCGAATCTCTTGCGATTACGCAGCATCACCTCGTTAATGCCACCTCCTCATACTCTCCCCTAAAGGTAATCGCCAATCACCAATTACATAAGGAACAGTCCCTCCTATCCCATCTCCAACGTCTCTTCCTGACACACACACACGCGCGCGCGCGCGCACAGCTTTTCCCATTTTCATCTCTCAGACGAAGGAAGGAAAAACAAGAGGGACTCTCATCACCGTCGACCATATCCTTACCATTCCTTCTACTCTTGCAGCCTCGTAAAAGCAGCCACATAAAACTATAAGCTTCCTGCAATCTCTCGTCCATATACCTGTATATACCAAGATGTACACACGGCGAATCCTCGAACGGCGACGCGACGCACCGATAAAACTTTATGTATACACGTATATAGCGTACGGTGAACCTATATAGATATATAGAAGTGAGAGAGCGAAAGAAAAGAAAAAGGTATATATATATATAGGAGCTGGCTGTGCAGCACCTCGAGCTGTATGCTACGGCAATGTGGCTGTATAAATATATATATGTATGTATATATATATATATATAAAGGAGAGTGCGCGGGGCTATCAACTTATGTAATGTATTACGGCGGTTTCGTAATTGACCGGGCGCGCGCACGCGGCCAACTGCCTCGTTTTCTCGGGTTGCCGCCGCCGCCGCGCCGTCACCGCCGCTGTCGCGGATTCCTCGTGGCGCGCCCGACGCGGATTCGAGAAAACTCGATCGCTAGGACTCTTGCACCTCTGTGTGTACTTGCTATTGCCGTGGATAAAAGTGTGCGAAAATCGTAGGCGTCGACCCTCCTTTTTCCAATGATGTATTTCTGTAAAAGTAGGGATTTTCAGTTGCGAGCGCGGTAGGATGGTGAACGGAGAATTGAAAAACCCACTTTTTAGACGACCGCTTTAACGGCGATGTTGCTTTATCTGTTTTAGCACTTTGATGCGATTTGTTTTGCTTTCGTCGAAAAGTTTTGAGTGTATTTCGAGATAACGTATAGGTATTTTGACTATGTGTATTTAGAAAAAATTCTATTTTATGCTATGTTTGCTGAAAGACCCGAACCTTTTTCCAAATATTTGGTTCAGCAGTGCTTTTTGTACAATCGAAACATTTTTTTTATAAATGAAGATATACATGATATTTTCTTTCGCTAAAAACTAGATATTTCTAGAAAATTCAAATAAGCAGCTGACTGGTTTAAAATTCTTGTTCATAACCTCGAAATAGCCATTCGAGAAACGCACACTTTCATTTAGCTAAACTGTCAAGATCAAATTCACTAATCAATCTTTTATATTTATGTGCAATAGAAATTAATTTAAACTCATAATTGTACATGTATGTTTTTAAGAAATTGTGGAAACTTATACTCATGAGTAATTTAATCTATCGTAATTCGTACATCTAGTTTCTGAGTAGGTAAGCTCTTTAGAAAGGACTAGATTTCAAGGCAGTTTATTTGCATGCTAGAACTTTGGTTATAGTTGAAAATCTATTTAAAACTTTGAAAACTTACTTTAAAAAAGTAAAAGTTTTTGAAATATGATTTAAATTTCAATAAGTGCACTTAAAATATAAATGCAAAATTTTTATGACCCTATTGTACAGTTTTATGTTCATAAATCAGATAGCTGAAAAAATTCTCCAGTCGAAAAAGTTCTTTCGCTGATTTATCTGCAACATCATAGCTGTAAAAGTGACAGTATTAGAAAAGAAACGAAAATAAAAGTTTATAGCTACGAATGAATAAAGATAATAACAGTAACATCATTCCTTTTACACGTAAACATGAATATATTATCGTAAAATGAAAATGAAATCTAGGACAATGTCACAGAAATTTATTATCCTGTATGTGCTCATTTAAAATTTTCTCTTTCGAAGTTGAATCAGTACAAATTTCACTCATTAAACTTTCTACTATTGATGAATTATCGACACAGAATTTCTTGAAGATGTTTCGTGAAAAATTCAATGCCAAACTTAAAACAACACTAAAAACGGTATATGAATTTGTTCAGGTAAAGAGAAAAGACATAAACATCTATAGATGAAATAAAATATGTATATTACAAAAAAATTGTTGTTTTTTTTTTATACAAAAGAAATAATTCAAGGTATTTAACTGCACGGAAAGCAAACTATTTTCAAATAAGAATATTTTCCTTCTGATGAATGAAATCCTTTTTAACGCAAAGTAAAGGAAAATATTTTTGTCATGATAAATTATCATTCAGTCATTGTCAGTTCATTTGAGATGAAAGGAACATTTTTCAAATTTCGAGCACACTATGCATACAATTTGTCATATAATCGTACTTATGGTATGTACATCCCGAGTCGTCGAAAACTGAAATAAAGAAAGCACGTACACAGATTTGCATAGGAGTGTATAGACGAACAAGGTGGAGACTAGCACGCGGAACTCAGACTCGAGCGGATTAACACTCGACGTCACCCTTCTCTCTTTTTTTTTCTCTCTTTGCTTCGTCTTCGCCTCGTCTCGAGTGCAACTCTTCGTCTGTACAGACTCTTTCATCTACCCACGTATACACGTATACCAAGTTTATTTACTTTTATTTTTTTTTTCAGTTACTCATTGAATGCATTATGCATAGATGTGCTATATGTATATTATATACGTATACGCATCGATTTAATGACATCGAGATTTGTTAGTTATCTAATTTTGAATTGCATAAATAGAAATTCGCACAACTGACGTGAATTTCTCAGATGAATAGTCTTCAATCACACGCATGGAATTTCCTCTTTATGGTGTAACAATATTTTCCTCCTTCTGAGAGTGAATTTTAATTTGATAAGAAATCCATCGTACATTGTGTACTGCAAATCTTGTTGGAAGAAATTTAAAGAAGTTAAAAGATTTATAATTTCTATTCGTGGTGCCGGTAAAAAATAGCCCTAGATTAATAAAAGAAAAGCTAAAGATGCAAACATGACCAGAGCCAGACGAAGTAGCGTCGGTTTTCGTTGGCTCGTTCTCTCTCGTACAGGCCGTACAATGCGTTGTCTGGAATATGAATAGGAATAGTAAATTGGATTTCCTTTTTTTTATACCAGTGAAGTCTTTTGTGCGTAGACGACTTTGCTCGGTTATCACAAGGGTTGGACGACTGCTCTATAAAAAAATGGATTTCTTCTTTGTGAGATCTATCGTTGTTGTGTAATAATTAAATGTATTGTCCAAGGTTGCACATTAAATTATTGTAATTTAGATTAATGGGTCGTATGCTGCTTAGATTCTTTTGTGTTTACATTTAAAGTTTCTTTTTATTTGATAGCATTAGTTAATACGGGAAGTAAATCGGTGCAGGTGCATATACAATAAAATATAGAAAACTCGAATATTATAACGCATATTTTTGTTACAATTTTTCAATATAGTTGTAAAGCGTACGACAATTGCGCATGATTTAAGAACACCTAATAGATTTTAACCGATTATCTTAAAGTAAATATTTGTCATCATGACTATTTCAAAATGTATTGCTGAATGGTTGATGTAACTGAAAACTTATGACTGCGGCTTAGGAAAGGTTTAGATGATTGACATGAGCCGATAAAATCTTTTAATAATATCTTGTCAGATTCTCCACTATTAAGATAACAATACCATTTAAGTATACCACAGAAGAAAATATTACATTATTGAAATTCCGAGTTAACATTCATTCAATTTTAAAAGTTCAATTCACGAGAATTAATTCAAATTTATACCATTCAAATAATTGTTTAAATGGTATAGCTAACGTTAAGCAGTAAAATTAATATTTTACATATACGAACGCAATGTCCAATTTAGAGCTTTCGTCATTTACCGGTCCAAAAAAAGACCGTCTACCAGTCTAAATTAATACAATTCATCAGTGTGACTTCATTACAGTTACAATAGTCTGCGTCACAATTTACGCCGCGTCACACACGAGCGACCAAAAAAAAAACAGAGTTGCGGATGAACATTGAAACTCGTTGAACCGCGCAAAGGACGCGAACCCGATTCCCACGGGATAGTGTGCAAAAGCGCAACGAAGTAATTTAGCGAATATGTCATTTTGCAGGAACATGATGGTGTTGCGCGTGCATGGCGATGACCTGATGTTCGGTGGTACTGGCGGTGTCATGGCCCACTCGCCACGTATACCCCAGATGAAGATGATGAAGGTCCACATACCCTTCACGTTCAAACTACACGAGAGCTTCAAAAGCACTTATGCCGGTGAGTTCAACAGACTTTCAGATAATGCGTCTTTTGTTTGGCTAAAGAGCATGTTTATTTTCCGATATTTTCCGAATGGAGTTTCTGTGATTTCGACGATAATGTGTACGATGAACTGATCAGGAAGTGATCGATCAAAAGGAAATTTTACAATTTCTTTTTATTCTACAATTACAATTGGTATCTTGCGAGCAGTAAATATTTACACTCGGAACCATTTCCCTTTTTAATCCTTGCGTTAAGTATCTACAGGTTACGTAAGCTTATGTAAATAATAATTTAAGCGCCAATCCTAATAACGGAAAACTAGCGAATAAAAATTTATGCGTGTACTATTTATTTCGTGCATAAAGGTTGATGATTTTAACGAGTAATAAAACGAGATCTCATCAGATTATCCCTAGAGCTGGCTGTTATAAAACTTTCTCCGCGCATTGCGTGAACTTTGCCATATTAAGCAAGTGCGTACACTGACTCACAGTATGTATAAGTGTATTAAAAGTGCATTTTGAACGGTAGGCCTGCGTACGTGACTGGAGAGCCGTGGCAGGTCAACCGTCGATTAACGAAAATCGATTAAACTCGCTGTTAATGAAATATTTCTAGCGACAGTGTCGAAAAAATTGATAAGCTACAATGGGTTCTTAGAACAATGTCTTTGTTGTGTAGCCGTAAAAATGAGCTATCGTTATTATCTGGACTGATGAGCCCGTCAAATTCGACAAAATTAGATTCAAAAGTTTCGATGAAGTGTTTAAAAGATGTCTATTAATAACAATTTAATGTTTGAAATATTATTAGTCTTATAATTGCAGCATTAAAATAACGTATTTTTTCGATGAATTTCTTTATTGGCTTTTGTATTTTATCAGTCGAAAAAAATTAAAAAGCAAGTTATTTACAATTACCTGCAATTGAAATTCAAAGAATTTTGATAAATCTTAATTAATCTAATGGAAGCGTGTAATAGTTAGAAAATTTTTTCTAGTTCTGTCTTTCAATATAAAAATAGATTAAATTTAAATTAAATTTAACAAGTTATTTATTTACATATGTAAGAATATTTGTGGAAAAAAATTGAATTTAAATTATTCGATTGAATATTCATTTTTTTTAATTATGTTTAGCCAATAAAACGATTTTTTCTGGAAATGCAGTAATTTTGTTAGTTCAAATGAATTTCTTGGTCAATAAATTCCCACTTTAAAAAATCGCTTTAAAATTGCTCTCATTTGCACAAAGATATTTAATACTGCAACCTTCATAATTTCTTGCATTCACGAATTTCATAATCTTTGAACTACATGAAATAAGTACTCGTTCACCTTACGGATGAAATGTAACGATGTTAATTCCCTACCAGTGTATCGTTAATATTAAACCTCGAAGAAAATGAGAATATTATTTTGAGAAGCCAGAAATAAAAGTAAAGAGAAAACAAATTGTCCGAATCTCTGTCGAATTGCAGTGAGGCGTTACGATAAGTTGCTCAAGGATATAAACACACGACTCGGTCGGCACATTGCCTCGAAGTTCATCGGCTCGACGATCACATGCGCGAGATCTTGGAGACTTTGCGCAAGCTGTTAACGTCACGACGGCGGGCAATGTTACCTTTCGAGTTAACGCGTGTGTGCATTTCGACACTATCCCTGGCTCTTGCAAAAAATGGCTCCTCTTTTTATGCGATTTGTCAGTAGTTGGAGAGGATCGAGAAGTGATTGATTGGGATGAAAGTGCTGTGGGGCAACATTTATTATGTGCAATTCATTGTTTTGCTTTTTAGTGTAATCAGTTTTTGGTTTTTGTCTTTTTATGATAATCAAAAGGTACAGAATCAAGATTGATTAAAAACTACAGAAAACCTTGATCGAAGGTTCGGTACCAACAAGAACAAAAAGATTTTTAAAGTAAACCTTGGAAATTCCTATGACTAGTTCAGTCAACGCAGTTGTCATATAAACTTTTTGACACAAGTTACATTATCAGAGATGCTGATATCTGATTTACCAAATGAAATTGATAAAGATATAATGTAAGGACGATGAATGTATTGATAAAAAAAGCCATACTACTTTTGTGCCAACGTAATATATTATATAAGAGGGTCCCAGAAAAAGCTGATAGCAGCGCAAAAGATGATTAATTTCATGCTAGAACTGTAATTAAAATTTTTTTCTTGTTTTGTAAATTCTTAACTTTCTCAATAAGGAATTTAATTAGTATATTACAATTGGAGTTAAATTTGTTCGAAAAATAATCATTGTAAGCAAAAGTAAATTTTAACTTACGCGATAAATAAATATAAAACATATAATATCAGTAAACACAAATTAACCAAATAATATGTACACCATAATTTTAGGAGTTCAGCCAAAATCTCTTTCGCTTATTATCCTATAATTGAGGGCTGGCACCATTATACCGCCTACTATAGTATAAATATACTCAATTTCTGCAGCATGTATATTAGCCATTTGAACCTCAAATGTCCACTATGCGCTAGGACATGCTCATGGCAGATTGATAGCCAAACGAAGTTAATCGGGAATCAATTTTGAAGATGAAGCCAATGAAGGTTATAATGCTATATGCATATTCCGGTATACTGTAATCTAACGATATTCTGCAATCTAACTTTGTGGAAAGTTGAGGAACGGAGTGGCACGTGCATCCGTCCTTCTCTTCAGTAAAATTGCATCACTCCCCACGTCTTCGCGAATACGTCGTGTAAACGTGAAAATAGCTTTAAAGCAATATCTCGCTTCATTATCTATGAATAAAGCATTCATCTTTAGGAACATCCATTCATTCAAAAAGTTTCTTTCATCCCCAAAAAATTTACCTTTAAGATATTATCATTTTGTTATAAATATAAGAATTTTCTATTAAAATGCATTCTTCTGGTAGAATAATTACAGGAGATTTGCTTCTGACCTACTTATTATCGATTGATTCTCTCTTACAATTAACAAACTATGTCCGTACAAATATAATTTTATGATCCATTCCTTTTCGATGTAAAATGGAATCGCTACCCAAAGTGTCGATCGTTATTACAGTCTCGCTACATCGATCCGCGCTAAGAAGCGCATCTGACCTGCCGCGGGGGGCAGCATAAAGAGCCGTTGGTCAAGGTGAAACGAGCCCAGCCGAGTGTTCGTTTCGCAATTTCATTTTCTTCACGCACACTCGCATACCGATCAACTCTTCTCTCGGCTGGCTGGCCAAGTCGATAACCTAAATTGGTGAGTCGCGGGACCGGTCCTTCTCTCTCTTTCGTCTCCGCGGCCCGGATGATTCTTGGCTTCTCTCGTGATATATTTGCGCTTTTCGCTCCTTTTCGTCGTATTTATAAGACTGAGCGGCTGGCTTAATCGTGCCATTGAAACATTGGCTGACCTTGAAAAGAGAGGCTGCACACTACATATATAGATAATGGAACATTTTTAAGAGGTTACCAGTTTTTGCAACAAATAATCTTCTGAAACTAATGAACTTCTAAATTGATGATCCTTTTCTATTTTGCGAATATAATCAATTTGTATTAAAATGCATCTCTTTTGGAATGGTAAATCATGGTTTTGAAAAAAATTATTTTTGCAGCAAGATGACGCTCTTCTTGCAAAAGAACTGCTTTTTTTGAGTATCTAGGTATATATAAACGCATGTCAGTAGAACAAGTTTTAATCGATCGCGCGTATTTGGACTAGTTTCATTAAGAGGTTTGCGGTGCAAGCTAACGTTTCGAGGTGCACACACGAATTTCCTAATAGAAAATGGAGGGTTCGGCCAGTTGAACGAGATAATTTAATGCGCGCAACTTTTGCGCAATGAATATATATGTATATATAAGGTGGAGCGGCTGCGGCTCGCATGATTTTCGACAGAAATTCGACGTGACCCAACACCTATCACAAAACTGGACGACCATGATTCCATTTATTACTCCACACTTACACTTGGTTTCTTTTTTCTTTTTATCATCGCCTCATTTCAGAGTATGCGTATGTGCTCATTTGGTCTCGTATCGTAATTTTTACGCATTTAATATTCGCAAATTGAAAAAAGTCCCCTGCAGCGCGGATACTTCCAGCGCTAAAAAAGAAAAGCTCCGTAGAACTTAAATTAATTTGTGCTCCGGCAACATTTTGTTATAAAGTAGAATTTTACTGTACGAATATAATATAGTTTGAAAAAGAAAATTTCTATGTTTCAAAAGATTTCTCTCGTAAAAAGATTTTCTTTCCAGTTAAAGTCCAATAGGAGCGATCGTATCTTTAAGAAATCACTATACAAAGCCCTTGAAATATTTTCTAATTGATCATAAAAATTTTACTATCCGTCGAGTAGCTGCACCGTGTTGCGTCTTTTGTTTCTTATCGGGGCGATTGGAGCCGTTATTGCTGTTTATTGGTGTAGTTGTATTGGCGATATTAAAATCGGATATCTCAAGTTTCGGTGCCGTTGCCCTGAATTCGAAATGTTTGTTCCAAAGTGACGTGTGTGAGGCATTGTCCTCGCAGATATGCGTTTTATGATTTTTTTGATCGATCGTGCTGTTTATCGATCGACTGCGTAAGAGTGATACAATTGTAAAATAGAAAATATTTACAAACGGGATACTGATTGGCTTTTGCTTGTATAGTGGCAGTGTAGGTTACAAAAAATTATTAATGTCCAATTTAAATAATCCTCCATTTAATTGACAGATTACTCAAATTATACTTTTATAATATTTTTATTGTGTTTAGTTGAGTAGAGTAAGGTGTACAAGAAATTATGATACTTAAATTGTTTTTTTTTTAGTGAATATCAACATTTTTTGTCTACTAATATTGTATCTACTTTTCAAATTTAGTGTTTTTTCATTGCAGCCGAGATGGAATTTGAACAGAACCAAAATAAAAAATGCTTATGTTCCGTTCGCCTGCATCAACAATTCATTCACCTCGCTAATTGTCCATTCTTCGTCCGCACAAAACCATTTTTTATTTCTGAAACGTGCTTTTCGTCACTTCGCTAAATTTTTCATTGTATGTATAACATAAAACCTCTCGCATAT